>CAUYON010173547.1:0-13686 GCA_963573935.1 Arctocebus calabarensis | reverse complement strand
TAGGAACTATATTTCGAATGCGCCAATCCTCCCGATCTCTGTGTCTTACCAGTTGCCCATCCACTCCAATAGTTCACACAGGGAAAGATCCAGAGCTCCCACCCTCTCACCTGCTGACCTGGGAGAGATGGGCTATAGGACGGTCTCTGCCGCCATCTTCCTCTGCCGCTTCTCTCTCACCATATTCCTTTAGCACAGTTTAAATGAGAAAGATGGGTAGTGTAGTTTGTATAGTATGACCATATTGACATGAAATCTCTGTGTGCCTGTGTCACTATGTAGAGAGAGATCTTACAAATATTTCTGTGCTCTGGTGCTTCTTTGGTTCCCATGGAAAGAAAATGTCCTTGTCTTTTTTTTTTTTTGTTGAGGGTTTTGCTCTGTTACTTAGGGCTAGAGTGCAGTGGCATCATCATAGCTCACAGCAACTTCAAATTTAATGATCCTCCTGCCTCAGCCTCTGGAGTAGTGGGGACTACAAGTGCCTACCACCATGCCTGGCTAATTTTCGTTTTGTTGTTGTTGTTTTGTTTTTTTGTAGAGCCAGGGTCTTGCTCAGGCTGGTCTCAACCTCCTGACCTCAAGTGATCCTCCTGCCTTGACCTCTGAAAGTACTAGGATTACAGGTGCAAGCCACTGTGCCCAGTCCCTTGTCCTTTAAGTTTAGCCTGCTTGTTTTAGGAAGAGGAAGAGAGGCCAATGGAGCAAAGCTAATTTGGCTTTTCTTTTAGAAAATTTGGACTGCATCTAAATTGTCTCATCCTTTACTATCACTAGTCAAAGTCAAGAGTCAATAAATACAGTGATGAGAAGTTTCTCATAACTCACAAAAAATACCAGAAAACAAAGGAATATTATCTTCAGAGTACTGAGAGACAATAGGTCTTAACCCAGATTCTGTAGCCAAAAATGCCAAATATTTGAGACGTGATATATAGACCTCTTGGCATGTACAAAACCCAAAGAGAGTTAACCCTTTAAGACCATTCCAGAGTAAATTAATCAATGTACTTCAAAAGAAGACAAGTGATTCTAGTGAGATGTTAGATGCAGAACAGGTGGTGAAGATGAAATTATTGTTGATTGGTAATAAGATTAATTATTGTAAAACCTTCTTTTCTGTATTTTACAAAAGATAGAATGTGCATGAGGGTAGTGCAAAAGGTGATGCAGAATGGTCCATGTTTTCTTCAGCATTCTTGAATGTTATTCTGAAATAAGAAAACTGTTTTTAAAAATTAAATGTTGCAAAAGCTACATATTAAACAATAAGTACAAATTATTAGTTGAAATACACAAATGATGAAAAATTGATTATGTTCACTTTAAAATTTATCCTCTAAATTTTATGTCTTATAAAAAGGCTAGCCAGTGGTAAGATGGGGACTCTAGGGATTGAGAATTTCTCAAGGGGTGAAAGTGTTGTAGGAGACAAGTGGAGGGAAGGTGTTTTTGCTCATGAAATTAGATGAAATAATCATAGAAGGCACAGGAAACTCATAAAGACAGGTTCTTTGAAGCTACTCAGTTGGAAGGAGGAGTCTACATTTTCTATCTGATAATAGGCAAGAAAAAAGATCCAAAAGGTGACTATCAACCTGAATTTAATTCAGTGGATTTCACTCCCTATGATTAATATCTACTTTCTTTTCTTTTTTCTTTTTTAAACTCTGGTACCCAGGCTAGAGTGCTGTGACATCAGCCTAGCTCATAGCAATCTCAAATTCCTGAGGTCAAGTGATCCTCAAGCCTCAGCCTCCCTAATAGCTGGGACTATAGGTACCCAACACAATGCCCAGCTATGTTTTCTACTTTTCATAGAGATAGGGTCTTTCTCTTGCTCAGGCTGGTCTTAAACTCCTGAGCTCAAGGGATCTTCCTGCCTTGGCCTCCCAGATTGCTAGGATTACAGGCATGAGCCACCATGCCCAACCTAATATTAACTTTCTGTTAATCAAAGAGGCTTGGATGATGACAACAAAAAGAACAAAAAGCTAACCCTAGGGTGGTCCCAGTACTCACATGGGCATAGCCAAACACAGTTCTGGACCTCTGGATGCTTCTCTCTAAGATCTGCACCCATGGTGCTGTCCAAGTGCACAAGGCATGGACTCTTAGGAACTTATGCTATCTATTTAAAAATTAATCAACCAACTTAGATTTGCTGAGCAAATCTGAGTTTTGTTCAAAACCCCAGGTGAATGCACTGGGGAAGATCAGAGCAGTGTGAGAGGTACTTACAGGACGACACTGTTGGAACTCCTAAAGTAAATAATGTGTCACGCTGTAGGGTTTGCTAATTTATTATGTCTATTATTGTTTGTCTCCCGGATAGATGTAAGTTCAGCAGGCTAAGGATCTTTGTCTTGTTACCTGCTCCTTGCCCTGCCCTGGATCATGAGCAATGCATGGTGCAGAGTTGATGTTCAGTACTGATTCAGTATCTACCCATAAATGAATGCTTGGCAGTGCTGCTCCAGGAGTGCTCATCTGCTTATTCTTAGGAAAATAACTACACTTACATCTCACTTAAAACATGCCAGGTGTCATTCCAGCTATGAAGGCATATTAGCTCCTTTGATCACTCCTCTGACATAGGTACTAGTATTATCATTCTAATTTTATAGATGAGGTAACTGAGACAGACAAATAAATAACTTACTGAGGTTACCCAGCCAGTTGAAAACAGCAGCTCTGATGCAGGCAGGCCAGCTCTTGCATGCACATCTTCACTGTCACTTTATTCTCCTTCTTGGGGACTTGGATCTGAGGTGACTGACCAGCATTAAAGGTATATTCTGTGGCTGTGAAATGAAGTGAAATGAACTGGCCAGGCCTTTCTGGACTTTTTCCTATGAGAGAGGTGGCCTTTAATGTTTCTTTCAGCCTGCCTGAATGATGAGCATCTCTCAGTGTTGAGCTCTTGTTATGAGTCAGATGACATATTAGCTTTCCATCTTGTGGGAGAGATAAGACACAAATACCAGCAATTTTTTTTGTAATAGGTAAAGAGCAGAGTCACCATGAGAAAGGGGCAGAGAGAATGTGTGGAAATTCAGAGGAAGGTGCTGTTGTTTCCATGTGTTGGGTTCAGAGACTTGGGGGAAATAAACCAGAAAGGCAGAGAGAATAGATTGAATCAAGCTGGAAAGATAGAGGGAACAGCCTGAACAAAGCCATATTAAGGCAGAGAGAACAGCCCGAACAAAGCTGGAAAGGCACATGAGGAACAGCCTGAACAAAGCTGGAAAGGCAGAAGCAACAGCCTGAACAAAGCTATGGAAAGGCAGAGGGAACTGCCTGAACAAAGCCATGGAAAGCCATCTAAAAATACCTTTTTATAGTTATTGCTCAGGCTCCTTCGCAGCCAGAATCCTTTCTTGGGCCAACAGATAAATATCCTTTTGTCCTGGTGTGTCTACCCTTTTGCCAATCTAAGAATGCAGTCTATCATATTGGTTCAGAGACCCTTACCTGTTGGTTCCATTCCTATCTTGGGCTCATTGTCAAACTACTCTAAGCCTCAGTTTCTTCATCTATGAAACAAAAGCTAATAAGACCTACCTCAAGAGCTTGTTGAAATTATCAAACATGGTTGCATATATGAAGGTCTTAGTGTCACCAGACACCATGAATGTCAATAACCTTGCTCCTCTTATCTACCCTAGTTGTCTGAGTGCTGATAGGTGACATAATTTTTTAGGGCTCGGGAATTAGAACCCTTTCATGTGCATGAATTTATTGAAACCTCCCAACTTCCCACCTGCTCCAGCCTGGGAAAATCACCTTGCTTATTCCTTCTTCAACAGATATTTTTATCCTGATGAATAAATTTGCGTTGAAATGAAAAGTGAGAGCAACCTTGGTGTCTCAGTCTATTTTCTGTTCCTTATAGCAGCAAAACTAAAAGGTAATTTATAAGGAAAAGGAATTTGTTTCCTACCGTTATGGAGACTGAGAAGTCCAAGGTCAAGGAGCTTCTTGCTAGTGAGGACTCTGCTGAGGTTTGAGGCAGTGCAGGGCATCACATGGCAAGGGCAGTGAGTGTGCTAGCTCAAGTCTCTCTTCCTTGTCTTACAAAATCATCAGTCCCACTCTTGTGATAACCCATTAATTCATTAACCCATTTATCCATTAATCCATGAAAATATTAATCTATTAATGAGGACAAAGCCCTTGTGATTCAATTACCTCTTAAAGGCTCCCTCTCTTAAGACTGCCACATTGGGAGTTAAACTTCAACAAGCATTTTGGAGGGCACAAACATTCAAACCATAGCATTCAACAAGAGAACGAAGCCAGGAGAGAGTGGCCAAGGGGGCAGATAGAGGAAGGCTGGGTAGGGTCTACATGGGGCATCATCTCCAGGACTAGCTGGCAGGGCCCCTTTCTGCCACACCAACCTCTCTCCTTTAGTGTGGGTGTTTGTCCCCTCCAAATCTCATGCTGAAATTTGATCCCAGTGTGGTGGTGCTTGGAGGTGGAGCTTAATGGGTGGGGGTGGATACCTCATGAATAGATTAATGCCATCCCTTGGGGATGAATGTGTTCTCACCGTTAGTTTCCATGAGAACTGGTTGTTAAAAGGAGCCTGGCACCCCCCTCCACCCCTTACTTCCTCTCTTGCCATGTGATCTCTACACAGTCCAGCTCCCCTTCACCTTTTGCAGTGAGTGCAAGCAGCCTTAGGTCCCTACCAGAAGCAGATGCAAGTTCCAGGCTTCTTGTATAGCCTGCAGAACTGCAAACCAAATGAACCTTTTTTCACTTTTTAATTATTTTTTAAATTTCAAAATATTAAGTGGGTACAAATGTTTTAGGTTACATGGATTGCTTTTATAATGCTTGAATCTTGGCTGTAGGTGTGCCCATCACCCAAATAGTGTTCATTAGGTAGGCTTATGCCTCTCTCCTCTTCCCCTGCCCCCCGGTTGATTTCCAGGGAATTTACTTTCCTTTGTGCAAATATGTGTTCATTGGTTAGTTCCAATTTAATAGTGAGTACGTGTGATGTGTGTTTTTCCATTCTTGAGATACTTCACAATACTTATGGAAAATAGTATAGAGATTCCTCAAAGAACTAGGTAGACCTACCATTCAACCCAGCAATCCCACTGTTGGGTATTTACCCAGAGGGAAAGAAGACTTTTCATTAAAAAGACACCTGCACTTGAATGTTTATTTGCAGCACAATTCACAATTGCAAAGATGTGGAATCAACCCAAGTACCCCGCAATTCTTAAGAAGATTAACAAAATGTAGTGTATATACACATACCACAGAGTACTACACAGAAATAAAAAAAGATAAATTAGTACCTTTTGTAACAACCTGGGTGGAACTGGAGACCATTCTCCTAAGTGAACTTCTTTTTTTTTAAAAAAATACCATTTTATGATATTTTATGGCATTTTATGATAGCAGTATTTGGTGGACAAAGACAGCCCTCGCCCTGCCGTGTTAGGGGCTGTGGGCACTGCTTGGAACCACTGGCCTTAGAGATCTACAGACTAATGTGGGTCTGTGGGGGGCTGATGGGAATGGCTGCAATTTGAGATTCTTTCTTCTCAGGAAACTCAGAAGTGATTTTTTTTTTCTTTTTTGGTGAGAAGTGAAACACAAAGCATTTTGTATAAATCATGCTCTGGAGTAGATTTGCATAAATTAATGGTTTGTTTTCTTTTTATTAAATCATAGGTGTGTATGTTAAGGCAATCATGGGGTACAATGTACTGGTTTTATATACAATTTAAAATATTTTCATCAAACTGGTTAACATAGCCTTCATGGCATTTTCTTACTTATTGTGTTAAGACATTTATATTCTGCATTGAGTAAGTTTCACCTGTATCCTTCTAAGATGCACTGTAGGTGTGGTCCCACCAATTACCCTCCCCTGATCCTCCCTCCTCCCTTCCCCACCCTCTCCCCTGATGATTAAGGACAATGAGCATTTATTAATTTCTCTGATGATTAAGGATAATTAATTTATTAATTTCTCTGATGATTAAGGATGATGAGCATTTATTAATATGTCTGTAGGCCATGCACCTGTCTTCTTCAGAGAAGTTTCTCTTCAAGTCCCGTGCCGACACTGAGATGGGATCACTTGTTCTTTTCTTACTAATATGTTTGAGTTCTCTATAGATTCTGGTTATTAAACCTTTGTTGGAAACATAACCTGCAAATATCTTTTTCCATTCTGAGGACTGTCTGCTTGCTTTATTTACTGTGTTCTTGGCAGTGCAGAAGCTTTTTAATTTGATCCAGGTCCCAGTAGTGTATTTTTGATGCTACTTCAATTGCCCGAGGGGTCCTCCTCATAAAATATTTGCCCAGACCGATTTCTTCAAGTGTTTTCCCTGCACTTTCTTCTAGTATTTTTATAGTTTCATATCTTAAGTTTAAATCTCTAATCCAGTGAGAGTCTACCTTAGTTAATGATGAAAGGTGTGGGTCCAGTTTCAGTCTTCTACAGGTCACCAGCCAGTTCACCCAGCACCATTTGTTAAATAGGGAATCTTTTCCCCACTGAATGTTTTTAATTGCTTGTCAAAGATCAAATGACAGTAAGTAGCTGGGTTTATGTCTTAGTTCTCTATTCTATTTCATATATCTACCTCTCTGTTTTTGTGCCAGTACCATGCTATTTTGATCACTATCAATTTATAGTATTGTCTGAGGTCTAGTAGCCTAATTCCTCCTGCTTTGTTTTTATTTCTGAGTAATGTCTTGGCTATTAAAGTTTTTTTCTGATTCCATATAAAACAAAGTATTATTTTTTCGAGATCTTTAAAGTATGACAGTGGGAGCTTTAATAGGGATTACATTAAAATTGTATATGGCTTTGGGTAGTATGGACATTTTAACAATGTTGATTCTTCCCAGCCATGAGCATGCTATGTTTTTCTATTTGTTAACATCTTCACCTATTTCTTTTGTTAGAATTTCATAGTTCTCTTTATAGAGATCTTTCACGTCCTTTCTTGGGTAAACTTCCAAATATTTCATCTTCTTTGGCACTACAGTGAATGGAATAGAGTCCTTGACTGTTTTTTCAGCTTGACTATTGTTGGTGTGTATAAAGGCTACAGATTTATGAGAGTTGATTTTGTAACCTGAGGTGCTGTTGTATTCCTTGATCACTTCTAAGAGTTTTGTAGTACAACTCCTGGTGTTTTCAAGATAAACAATCTTCATCTGTGAAGAGTGAAAGTTTGATCTCTTCTGACCCTATATGGATACCTTTGATCACCTTTTCTTGCCTAATTACGATGGCTAAGACTTCCATTACAATATTAAAAAGCCATGGAGACAATGGGCAACCTTGTCTAGTTCCTGATCTGAGTGGAAATGATTTCAATTTAACTCCATTCAATATGATATTGGCTGTGGGTTTGCTGTAGATGGCCTCTATCAGTTTAATGAATATCCCTTCTGTACTAATTTTCTTCAGTTTTCTGATCCTGAAAGGATGCTGGATGTTATCAAAAGCTTTTTCTGCAACAATTGAGAGAATCATAGATTTATGTATATTGAACCAGCTTTGAGACCCTGGGATAAAACCCACTTCGTCGTGGTGTATATTTGCTTGATGTGTTTCTGGATTGTTTGTTAGTATCTTGTTAAATATTTTTGCATTAATATTCATTAGTGATATTGGTCTATAATTTTCTTTGTTGGTCTTTTCCTGGTTTGGAGATCAAGGTGATGTTTGATTCATAGAATGTGTTAGGTAGTTTTCCTACTTTTTCTATATTTTGGAAAAGGTTGAGTAATATAGGTGCTAGTTCCTCTTTAAAGGTTTGGTAGAATTCTGATGTGAAGCCATCTGGTCCTGGGCCTTTCTTTTTAGGGAGATTTTTTATAGTTGATGCTGTTTCAGAACTTGATATAGGGCTGTTCAACATTTCCACTTGATTCTGGCTAAGTCTTGGAAGGTGGTGTGCTTCCAAGTATTGGTCTGTTTCCTTCAGATTTTCATATTTCTGAGAGTAAAGTTTCTTGTAATATTCATTAAGGATTTTTTGAATTTCTGAGGAGTCTGTTGTTATTTCATTATTATCATTTCTAATTGATGCAATTAGAGATTTTACTCTTTTTTTCCTGGTTAGGTTAGCTAAAGGTTTATCTATTTTATTGACCTTTTCAAAAAACCAACTTTTTGATTTATTGATCTGTTGTGTAATTCTTTTGTTTTCAATTTCATTTCATTCTGTTCTAATTTTGGTTATTTCTTTTCTTCTCCTGGGTTTGGGATTGGAATGTTCTTCTTTTTCCAGTTGCTTGAGATATCCCATTAAGTTGTTAACTTCCTCTCTTTCTGTTCCCTTGAGGAAGGCTTACAGTGCTATGAATTTCCTCTTAGGACTGCCTTTGCAGAATCCTAAAGGTTCTGATAATTCACATCTTCACTATCATGTTCCAAAAATTTGTTAATTTCCTTCTTAATCTCCTCTATGACCCAGCTATCATTCAGCATAAGGTTATTTTAGCTTCCATGTTTTTGTATCAGTATGAAGATCCTGTTGTTACTGAGTTCAACTTTTATTCCATGGTGGTCCAAGAAGATGCAAGGAATAATTTCTATTTTTTAAAATTTGCTGAGGTTAGACTTGTGACCTAAGACGTGATCAATTTTGGAGTATGTTCCATGGGCTGATGAAAAGAATATGTATTCAGTTTTGTTAGGATGAAATGTTCTGTAGATGTCTGTTAAATCCAAATGTTGAATGGTTAAGTTTAATCTAAAATTTCTTTGTTTAGCTTCTTATTGGAGGATCTATCCAACACTGCCAAAGGAGTGTTAAAATCTCTAACTATTATGGAGCTGAAGGAAATAACGTTGCTCATGTCTGTTAGAGTCTCTCTTATAAATTGAGGCACATTCTAGGTGGGTGCATAAATGTTAATAATTGAAATCTCATCATGTTGAGTGTTACCCTTAATGAATATGAAGTGACCATCCTTACCTTTCCTTACTTATGTTGATTTAAAGCCTGTTGTATCTGCAAATAAAATTGCAACACCTGTTTTTTTCTAGTTTCCATTTGCCTGAAATATAGATGACCATCCCCTTTATCCTGAGTCTATATTTATCTTTTAAGGTAAGATGAGATTCATGTATGCGGCCAGTATCTGGCCTGAGTTTTTGTATCTAGTCAGCCAACCTGTGCCTCTTTAGAGGACAATTTAAGCCGTTCACATTGATTAAGAATATTGCTAAACCTGGTAGAATTTTGGGTATTGAGTTTTTCAAAAGTCCATTGGACATTTTTAATCCTTTTGCCACTGTGGAAGTTAGAAGTTGATCAAAAGTTTCTGAGTGAGTTTACTTTTGTGGTGGATGATTGTACTGGTCATTATGGAGGATAGGTCTGAGAAGATCTTGGAGAGCTGGTTTAATTATGGCAAATTTCTTCAACATGTGAATGTCATTTAAGTATTTAATTTCTCCATGATAAATGAAACTCAGTTTAGCTGGATACAGGATCCTGGGTTGAAAGTTATTTTGTTTTAGGAGATTAAAATTCAATGGCCACCCTCTTCTAGCTTGAAAGGTTTCAGCAGAGAGATCTGCAGTCATTCTAATGTTCTTCCCCTTGTAGGTTTTCTTCCCCTTGTATGGTTTTCTTGCATCTGGCTGCTTTCAGAATTTCCTCCTTCATATTAACTTTAGTGAAATTAATTATGATGTGCCTGGGTGTAGGGGACGCCAAGAGCCTGACGACCTCTGAGCAAGATGACTTGCAGCTGGGGGGTGGGCCCTTGGCCAATTTGTCTGTAGATGCTCCTTGCAGAGAAAGAACCCAGCCCATGGTGATCCTTGGGCATGTAGTCATTATCTAATACTCCCCTCACCTATCTTGTGCTGTCTCAATAAAAGGCTACTGTGGAGCTTGCTTGGGGCTATCCTGCATTCAAGGTTAGCCCACCTCCTACAAGCTTGTACTTCTAATTCACGTCTTGCCTGGTTCCTTTCTACTCTCATGTCTGTTAGAGTCTCTCTTATAAGTTGAGGCCATAGATTAAGATCGAGACCAGGGCCATAGGGGCAGTGAAACCTGGGGGATGTCTTATTTGGATTGAGTCGTGCTGGGGTTCTGAAACTGTCTACTACCTGAATTTCAGAATCTCTTGGCATGTCTGGAAAGTTCTCCCTCATAATCTCATAAAGAAGAGCCTCTGTGCCTTGTGAAGCAAGTTCGTTGCCTTCAGGGATTCCTATAAGGCAAATATTAGTTTTGTTTGAATTATCCCAGAGCTCTCTGAGAGAATGATCCGTTTTTGCTCTCCATTTCTCTTCCTCTTTGAGAGTTTGGGAGCATTCAAAAGCTTTGTCTTCAATGTCAGAAATCCTTTCTTCTGTATGCTCCATTCTGTTACTAAGGGGTTCTATTGTATTTCTCAGATCTTTGAGGGCTGCAGATTCTTGTCTCAATGTGTCAAAATCTTTGATGATTTTGTCTTTGAATTCTTTGAATTCTTGAGACAACTTTTGAAATGCTCCTTGAATTTCTTTCTTTTTATTTTATTTTATTTTATTTTTTATTAAATCACAGCTGCATACATTAGTGCAATTAAGGGGTACAATGTGCTGGTTTCATATACAATCTGAAATGTTTTCATCAAACTGTTCAACATAGCCTTCATGGCATTTTCTTTTTTTTTTCCCAGTGGTAAGACAGAATTCATTTACAGAAAAGAATACAGAAAACAGTAAAGCTCCTGGTAAAGAGAGAGAACTCAAGTGGGGAGAGAAAAGCTCTCTCCATTTCTCTCCCAGTCTTTCCTCATCTCCCCCTTTAGGCTTTTAGTCTCGGGGTATATATAGGTCTATGGGTTCCTTGGCCAGGAAACGAATGAACACAGTCCCTTCCACCAGGGACAAGGTGAATGAATGTATCAATGAACAAACACAGTCTATTCATGGAATTGAGGTCTAAGAAATTCACATGAAATTGACCTAGGCATAGGAAATAGGGGTTCCACATTTAGTCCTAAGTGTAAACTGAAGGAGACACCAAGGCACAGGTGTCTCCTTGGCAGTTGTTGGGACTTTTTGGCTATTGGAGCCTCTGGTGGGGGTTGGAGGTCCCCCTCCTTGCCTGTCATCCAGCCCACTGGTTCTTTAGCTGGCTGCCTGATACTGCCAAGGAGGAGGCGGCAGGTCCACCAGCTCCGCTGAGCTGGCTAGGGTGCCAAATGTCCTGCATCAATTCTCCCTCTCCGAGTAGAAACCCTAACTGCTGTTAGGGAAAAAGGGCAAAGACTTGATCTAACTGCTTCCTGCTTAATTAGGTGATGATAGAAGGGGGCAGTTGGGGTTTCTCCAGAGGAGAGTGATACAGGGGTTCATGGACTGGAACCATCTTTATTGTGGGTGGCTTGATGACATTTATGGAAAACATAAATCTGATTAGTATAATCAGTAATAGGCAAAGGTAGAACAGCGTCAGGTCAGAAGCACTTATTCAGTGATGCTAAAAGAAAACCATATTAGGATTTTTCTTGCTATTTCCTAAATGATAACTTCAAACTTTCTTTTAGCTCACAAGTGTAGGTGGTCTGTGGTTGGCTGTCTTTGTTGTCTGCCTCCGTAGAAGTTGGAGGGTTCTAGGATTTTACTCATGAATGATGTATGCAGGAATCAACTCCTATAACTTTAATAGCTATAGAAGAAGACAAGATAACAGGAAAGGAGACTTCCCAAGTTGGGGTTAGGGAAGGTGAATTAGAGGGAAGAGTTTTGATCATGACTAGATCTCCAGGAGGGAAAAGTTCCTGTTTTAGTTAGTATGTCCCTCACCAAAAGGGGAGCAGGACTTTCAGAGATGATTAGGGAGGCATGAGAGAACAGCAAGTCATCCCAATTGCAGCTTAAAGGCTGGGAGAAAAATTTGGTAACCAGCTTTCCAGACATCCCCTGTATAGTTATGGTTTTGGGAGATAAAAGACCAGGGTTAGAGAGAAGTAAGGAAAAGGTTGCTCTGTGTCCAAAAGAAATTTTCTCTCTTGGCGCTCCACTATAAGGCAAATCTGGGGCTCTTGAGGGGTGATGACACAAGCTGGAGTCATGAGAATTTGCCCCAGGCACCCTCAGTCCAGTTTGGGCTCTGATGGGGTAACTGTCCCAGGAGGCCTTCGCCTCCAGGGACAGACCACCCTTCAGTGGTCACCCTTGCATTCTGTACAGGGGCCAGGTGGCTTGCTCAGCCAGTGGTGCTTCTGGGGGAAGTCTTTTCTGAAGTGGCCAGTCTGACCACATTGGAAGCACTTGTTTTTAGCTCCTCTGGTTTCCCTCTGCCCCTGAAAGTTGCTCGTTTGTTGGAGTGCCATTACTAGAGCTGTAATTCTTTTCTGTTCTTTTCTCTCTTTTTCCTCCTTTCTCTCCAGGTCTTAGTTACAGAAGACCATAGTGGCTGTTTTAAGAAGATTCCCCAGGTATGGTTTGGGCCTAGAGCAAATTTCTGGAGTTTTCTTTGAATGTCTGGAGCGCTTGAGTGATAAATTTGTCTTTTAAAATAATCTGACCCTCTATGGAGTCAGGTGTTAATTGGGTGTGTTTTCTCATTGCCTCCCTAAGCCTCTTTTTTTTCTTTTTATTAAATCATAACTGCATACACTAGTGCAATCAAGGGGCACAATGTGCTGGTTTCATATACAACCTGAAATGTTTTCATCAAACTGCTCAACATAGCCCTCATGGCATTTTCTTAGTTATTGTATGAAGACATTTGTATTCTGCATTTAGTAAGTTCCGCCTGTACCCCTCTAAGATGCACCATAGGCATAGCCCCAGGCCCCACCAACTACCCTCCCTTCATCCCAACTTCCCCCCTCCCCTCCCTTCCCATATTCTTGTTCTACAGTTGGGTTATAGCCTTCATATGAAACCTTTAAATTAGCTCCATAGTAGGGCTGAGTACATTGGATATTTTTCTTCCATTCTTGAGATACTTTGCTAAGAAGAATATGTTCCAGCTCCATCCTTGTAAACATGAAAGAGGTAAAGTCTCCATCTTTCCTTAAGGCTGCATAATATTCCATGGTGTACATGTACCACAGTTTATTGATCCATTCGTGGGTCGATGGGCACTTTGGGTTCTTCCATGACTTAGCAATTATAAATTGGGCTGCAATAAACATTCTGGTACAGATGTCTTTGTTGTAGTGTGATTTTTGGTCATCTGGGTATATACCTAGTAAAGGAATTATAGGGTCAAACGGAAGGCCTATTTTTAGATCTCTAGATACTCTCCAAACATCCTTCCAAAAGGAACATATTAGTGTGCATTCCCACCAGCAGTGTAGAAGTGTTCCTTTTTCTCCACATCCATGCCAACATCTCTGGTTTTGGGATTTTGTCATGTGGGCTAATCTTACTGGAGTTAGGTGATATCTCACAGTAGTTTTGATTTGCATTTCTCTGATGATTTAGGATGGGGAGCATTTTTTTCGTGTGTCTGTAGGCTGTGTGCCTGTCTTCTTTGGAGAAGTTTCTCTTCAAGTCCTTTGTCCACCCTGAGATGGGATCACTTATTCTTTTCTTGCTAATACGTTGGAATTCTCTGTGTATTCTGGTTATCAAACCTTTCTCAGAGGCATAACATGCAAATATTTTCTCCCATTCTGAGGGCTGTCTGCTTGCTATACTTACTATGTTCTTGGCTGTACAGAAGCTTT
>CAUYON010173546.1:0-39701 GCA_963573935.1 Arctocebus calabarensis | reverse complement strand
GCCTCCCAAGTAGCTGGAACTACAGGCGCCTGCCACAATGCCCAGCTATTTTTTGGTTGCAGCCGTCATTGTTGTTTGCTGGGCCCGGGCTGGATTCGAACCCGCCAGCTCAGGTGTATGTGGCTGTCGCCTTAGCCGCTTGAGCCACAGGCACCAAGCCCAAAGATCATATTTTGATATCTAAGTGCAACACATCAAATAAAGCCATGTCCGTACCGTCCCTTCCATTGCAAGGCACTCACTGCCCATTCTGTTAGTCCTGTGCCTGGCATGGGGGTGGCAGGGATGGACAAAGGTCTCCCCTTTAAGAGGTTCAGTTCAGAAGAGGAGGGAGATAGCCACATAATTCCTGAGCCATATGAGAAGTGCCATGATGGAGGGATGACAGAGCCCTAAGGCCCCCACATCCATCTAGGGGTCTGGGAGGCGTAAGTGAAACCACAGCTCTATAAAAATTACGGCCGGCTCTGCATGGACGAGCCTGGAAGGGTACAGAGGAATGGAAGCTGTTGATGCCACAGGGCAGTGGCATTGTGGATGATTTTTCTTTCTTTTATTGTTGGTAGAGTGTTTAGGCAATAAATAAAAATTGGAAGGAAAAAGTAGCTGTTTGGTAAATTTAGTAGAAATCAGGAATAGGACGAAGGGAAGTTAAGCAGAGATCAGAAAGGAGAGATGAGGAGGGAGAGGCAGGAAGGACAGAGATGAGTGCTCAGAGTAGGACAGGAGGAGGAGGGGAGAGAGGGGCTGCAGTCTCTGTGGGTGACTGCCCCAGGGGGGATCAAGGAGAGAGCATCCCAAGGGGAGGAGGCTTGGTTAGGTCTCCAAGAACATTGGAGGATGTGCCGGACCCCTTGGAAGCGCTTAGACATGGGCCTGGAATTGAGACCTTGGTGAGAGGCATGTCCATGGGTCTCTAAGAGTGGTCTCATCCAGGCTGTGGGAAGTCTGGGGGGTGAATCCGTGAGCAATGGGGCCCTGGTGGGGGTTCTGGGCAGAAGAACTCAGAGCAACCCCTAACGTGGTGATGGGGGTACCTGGTCAAGTGAGGCTGGGCAGATGAAAGAGGCCCTTAGTGTCCCAGAAAATGCCAAGAGCATGAGGACTTTGAGGCTAAGTAAGAGGAGGCGGCCTAGTCTAATGCCCCTATGTCCCTCTCCCTCCACACAACAGATACAGACATTTCGGGAGTCTCCAATGTAAGCCAGGGGCTGGCGTAGCCACCCTCCCAGTCAAGGTCTCCTTCCACCCTCATAAAAATCCCCGGAGCTAGGCTGTTACAATCCCAGACACTGAGGCTTGGAGAGGTCAGGTAACTTGCCCAAGGTCATAGTCAGCTGATGAGGGGACAGCAGGGGCTGCGATCAGACCCACTTAGGCAGCTGGGTGGGGCACTGCTCCCAAGCGCCCAGATGTTTACAGGGAGTCTCCATAGGAAGGGGTGCCACGCAGGGAGGAAGGGGTTACCTTGGCACACAGAGTAGGTAGCGGGTGCCTGTTTGTGAATGAATGCATGGATGGACCGCTGAATGAATGAATGCGTGGTTGGAAGGATGGATGAATGAGTGGGTGCAGAGAGGAGGATGTAGGGGGGGAGTCAGCTCATGCGGGAGAACCCCCTTCTCTCTCCCCCGCCCCGCCCTGGAGGCGGGCTTTGGGAGCCTCCCTCCTCCCATACCCCATGGGAGCCGGCTCCCCAACCCACCCTCCCACCAGCTATTTTAGCCGAGGGCGGGGGAAGGGGACGCGGAGCCCGCTTCTCCGGGGCTGGGCCAGAGTCCCCGCGCGGCGGCGCAGCCTCCCGCACCGGGTCCCGCCGGCCAGTGCGCAGCGCAGCGCCCCCGCCCGCGCCGCCTCCTCCCCGCCCGCTGCCTCCGCCTTCTCTTCCCCTCCCTTCCCGCTCCGCGCCTGCACGCACGGCCCCCGCCGCCGCCGCCGCCGCCGCCGCCGCCGCGAGGGGAGAGGCGGCCGCACAGCCTGGTTCCCCGCGCCCTGCTCGCCGCCGCCGCTCGCGCGGCCACCGCTGCTGGCCCTCGCCTCTCCGAGCGCACCCGCTCGGGCACACGCACCCCACCGCCGGGCGCACCCCCGCGTACTCCTCCCGCGGCTCCGCCGGGCGCCCGAGTCGGGCAGATGTGCCGCCGCTCGTCCCCCGCCCCGGGCTGGCCACCGTGCTCCGCTGCGCGCTGGGGGTTCCTCTCCCGGGCCCCCCTGGGTGCCCTCGGTCTCGGATTCCCGCTCGCTCCTTGGAATAACCCCTGAGGCTCCAGCCTTCGCCGCAAAGTTTCCCGAGGAGACTCGCCTCCCCGGCCGCTGCGCAGGTAAGGCAGGCTGCCCGGGGCAGGGGTCGGGGTCCGCGATTCCGGGACGGGCTGCTGGGGCTGGGGTCGGCGGGGCGGGGGCCGTGGGTCTGGGGTGCACTGAGGTGCAGCGGGATCAGGCTGTTTGGCTTTGCCCGGATGCAGCTGGGAACGGGATGCGCAGCCTTTGGGATTTGGGGTGGGGGGCTCCGCCGAGTCACGAGCCGAGTGCCGGTGGCGCTGGCCTCGCCGCGGGGAGGCGCGGGGTGCGCGGCCAGCGGCTCTGCTCTTCCAAGCAGAGGCTGGAAAGGGCGGGGGCTCGGAGCCCTTGCTGCACCCCCAGGGAGGCGGCCGGGCCCGCGGGGGGTGTCAGGCTGAATAGGTCGGTCCCAGTTCCCACCCGGCACCGGCACCGGGAGCAGGAAAGCGAGGGGCGCGCGGCCAGGGGCAGCCGGCCGGCCTGGCGCCGCGCTCCGGTCCCCACCAGCCGCGTGAGTCACGGTTGGAGCGAGGTTTTATTTTTAAAACGACTTGAAGGGGGGCATAAGCAGCCTCCAACTTCCCTCACTGACAGCGCTGTGGACTGTCAGCCCTGTGTCAGGCGGTGGACTGGGGCCATTCACGGGGCGGTTGGAACGGTGGGACTACAGGGCGGAGGACGGGGGGCTAGCGGGTGCCCCCTATGCTGTCAATCCAGGCGGCAGCCGGGCCAGGCGCACGCTCCTCCTTGTGGGGACAGGAGGTCCAGGGGCGGAAGGCTGGGGAGTGTTGTTGCCCAGCTGCAGGGAGCAGCGGCTGATCAGAGCTCTCCAAGGAGGAGAAAGTTGTGGAGCAGTGACATCAGGGAGCTGCCCCAGGCTTCCCGGTGGCCCCGGGAGGGCTTGGAGGCTCCCTGGGATGAGTGGTTTTAAAAGAATAGAGCCCAGCTAGGGTGTACCAGGTCCCCAGTGCCCAAGCCACAGCTCTGATGTGAATAAATAAAGCCAAGGCTGGGGAAGGAGGGGAGGGGATGACTGGGTCCAGCCCTGCCCCACTACAGCCCCTCTCCTTCTGAGTTGGATGGGAACCAGTAGACCAGCCCCTGCGTATCCCCTTCCCCTGGTGGTTCAGGAGTTAGAAACAGGCTGCCTGTGTGGGGAACACAGCCCCCCAGGACCCAGAATGCTACTATGCACAGATATGGGCTGGGGCACCCCTGTCAAGCCCTGTGGCTGTGGCTGTGGGGGGAGGTGCCATGCTCAGGGGCTCCAGTTACTGGGACTGGAGTTGAAAGCTACCGCATCTCTTGCTGCCAGCCCCAGGAGAGGCGCAGACATCACCTGTCAGCTGGTGCCAACTCCGTAGGCGACTGTTCAGGGCTTCCTCAGAGGTTTAAAATGGAAACGGCCTGAGCTGCCAGGGCCAGTGCCTGGGAGGGGACACTGCCCAGATGGGCCAGTAGTGAGGGGCAGTAAGAACTGAGGGGCCGCCTCATCTGGCTGAAGGGTCAGCCATGAGCAGACCTAAGAGCAGGAGATAGGGAGAACACGGTGTGTGTGTGTGTGTGTGTGCACGCGTGCGAGCATGTATGGGCACTATGTATGTCCCTGTCCCATGTTCTCAGACAGCCACAGAGAGTGGACACCCTTCAGTGAGAAGCCTGAAGCATGGCGTTCAAGCCAGGCAGGCCAGGCTGTGCAGTCCCTGACCCCGAGGCAGCTGTGGTCTGCTGCCACTTCATTCCACCTGGGTCTATGTGGCCATGCTCTACCTCTTACTGGTTGCAAGTCTGTCTACCTGTTTGTGCCTCAGTTTCTCTTGCTGTTAAAATGGGTTTGATTGTACCCACCTCCTGACCCTGTGCTCAGAGGGACTGATTTGAAAAGTATGGGTGGTCCTGCTCCAGGGATGAAGGGCACCTGCAGAGACTGGAGGGTGGGGAATCAGATGCGGTTGATGGACTTCTTCCCCAGTTGGCCCTCAGCTGCAGTATTCTCCCGCACTGCCCCCCTCCCATGGAAGCCCCTGGCAGATCCACCCAGCTCGTTTCTGAGGAGGTGCTGGGGATGGGCTGCTGCTATCCTGCATATCTGCCAGCAAGGGGAGGGCATCAGCCACTGAGACTTAGCTCTGGTGCAGACCCCTGGATGACCCTGGACCTGCAGCCACCCCTCTGGGGACCTGTTTCCTTGCCTGCACGGGGGGATCAGTAGTTGTCTCGCCCTGTGAGGATGGGTGGGTGCTCTGAGTGTGGGTGAGCAGGGAAGGACAGTGCACAACAGGATGGGCAGGTGGTGTCTATACTCCTTGCAAAGCTAGCTGAGAGAGGGACCGGAGCTCCAGGTGGCCCTGATACTGTGGGTATTGAGGGACCACGAGGCAGGTGTGGAGCCAGCTGACCGGCTGCAGAGGCCCGTGAGGTGGCAGCTGTCAAGGAGAGGTTGCTCTGCTTTAGGGGAGGATGAGGGCCCTGGGGCCAGCTGGGTACAGGCCCCTCTGCTTGGTCAGGCAGGGCAGAGGCAGGGAGGCAAGGAGCAGGAGCTGGGCAGGGGTGCTTGGCAAGCCCTGGACTCAAGGGGTAGATGGTGATCAGGTGAAAGCTCTGCCCTGCAGTGTGGTTGGCCCCAGTGCATGTCACTTAGAGTCAGGGACCAGTTAGGTCCCCAGACAGCTAGGCTGTCCCAGTGTCAGGCAAATGGCCTGTTCATCTCAGAGATGAGGCTTGTCTAGGGCTCATCTTGTGGGGGTCTGGTTGGCCTGATTGTTTTGCTCCAGGGTCTGGAAATGATGTCAGCCACCTCCTTATGCCTGTTGATCGTGTTCCTGGGACACTGGGATGCCACCCCCAGGGTCCTAAGGACTTGTGGTTCCTGGGGAGTATTTCTCTCTGCCTGGCTTGCAGACCTTTAGCGTGACCCAGGCTCTCCAGGCCTCAGTTTCTCTGTTCGTAAAGTGGGATAATAGCAGTACCCCCTTGAGGACACCCACTGTAAGATGGTGCATAAGGTTTCTAACACAGAGTTCACACCTAGCAATGTAGGGCCCCTTTGTGGTCCCTGCTCCTTCGTTCACTTTGGGCCAAGGGCTTTCAGCTGCTTTAGGCGTTGGAGTAGCAGGAAAGACTGACTCAGTCCCCATTCCCAGCCACCAAAGCCCTTTCCTGGTGAGATCTCATTCCCCCTGCTGATGCCCCCACACCTGGCCCCTAGTGCCTGCAGGAATGCCCTGTAAGAGAGAGGGCTGTGGCTCTGGGTCCTGGTGGCTGCCCATGAAGCATAGCCTCTGAATGTGTTTGAAGTGGGGGAGTTCCCCACCCAGAGCCTGCATTGCTCTCCCCAAGACAAAGTTCAGGCAGACCTGCTCTGGCTGTGGCCAGACCACAAGGCAGCAGCATTCTGTCCTGTCATGGAGCAGTCACTCCAGAGGGCCAGGGCTGGGACTAGATGGCTGGGAGGAGACAGGGGACGAGATAGCACTGCTGCCTAGCCCCCTACCCTTAGCCTTCCTGGAGTCCCTGTTCCTAGGCAGTTACTGGAGCCGAGAGGCTTCCACAGGGAGGGCCATGTCTGTGCAGGCCTGTGTTTGGCTGTGTGGCAGTGGACACCTGTTTACTGCCACCTGAGGCCCCCAGAGCCCAGCTGCTCCCCAGGGTCAGTGGCTCTGCAGATGATGTCAGGATTTGGGGGTTTCAACTCAATTTGTGGAAGTTGTTTGCTGGGTTTTCCACAGCCTGGGTTTGATACTCCCGCCATGGGGTGGACTTCTGTGTGCTGCCTTCCCCACCTCAAAGAGCAGGGAGAGGAGGGATGGGGCCTGGGGCTGAAGTCATAGACACTGGTGGGAGGGTGGCCCACAAGGCACCTGCCTGCACCCCTGGCTCCCTGGCTCCTCTGTTTTCCCCTCCCTCACTTCTTCCCTCTTTCTTGCTCATTCATCGTTCATTCATTCATTCATCATATAGTTGCCAGGCACAGTGCTGGGTTCTGGGACAGAGTGGGAAACACAGCAGCTGATTCATGTCTTGTCCTCAAGGACCTTACAGTCAGGTGTGGGGTCAGACATTAATCAGATCCACCCCCATCCCACCACCAAGCCTTGGTTCTGAAGGCTGGAAGGCCACTAAGTAAGGTTGGGTAACAGAGGAGCCTGCTGGGCGTTGGGGATCCAGGGTGGGGTGGCTACCCAGGGAAGAGGGTGCTTGAGCCAAGAGTAGACCAGAGCCAGGAGGGGGAGGAACAGGACAGACAGCAGGGGCTGCAGGTGGACCCTTTAGTAGGAGATTCCTGCAGCTTCTGGACAGGGGCTGTTTGGAGCTGGTGGGTCATCTGTGTCTCTGGGTCCTAGCTGGCCTGTCTGTCTCCATCCTTCTCAGGACTCTCAGGCTGACTGTCACTCCTGGGCCCGCCCTGAGGACTATCTATCTGTCCTTCTGGGTGGGGCCCTGGAAGGGTAGCCTGGCAAGGCCCCCAACTCCTAAGAGCTGTGTGTTCACCTGGGTGGACTGGTTTCCCCAGGATCCGAAGGGCTATAAAAGACACATTTGGGCTTGTTTATGGCGGAGGCACTGGCCCTGGTATGGACAGAGGGCTGTTAATGAAGAGAGGGCTCCTCAGAGCCCTTCCCTCTGCCCTGAACCTTCTCTGGTGGGGTGGGGGGAGGGCTGGGCTGTAGGCGGAGGGAGAAGGGAGCAAGGGCAGGTGTCCTGGAGGCACCAGGACAGCTGTATGGGGCTCAGCTAACCACTAGGGGACACTGCCTCCCTGACAGAGAGCAGAACCCAGGCATCCGGTGGCCAGCCAGGCCCCAGGTGTGCTGGCTGTGCTGCAGGGGCACTCGCGCGGCTGGCCCAGAGGCGGTGGCTGGGCTCTTCTGGGATGGCTCATGCTGAATTAAAAGTGGGATTAAAACTGGGCTGGCGAGGCGCTAGTCCTGGTGACTCCTGCCTGTACTGTTCTTGAGAAGCAGCTCTATGGCAGTATTTTTTCACTACCCTTTCCCTCCTTCTGCCTGAATTAATCGTTGGCACCATATTACAACAGATTTAGCAAACTGTAAAAAAAAAAAAAGAGAGAGAGAGAGAGAGAGCGCGCGCAAGCGAGCAAGAGAGGCAAAGAGGAAAGAAAGGGGGTGCTCCTGAGAGGAGCCAGCATTTATCTGCAGAAGCAAATTGTTCTTGCTGCTCCGTCCCCAGCGCCCCCAAGCCCTGTAGCACCCCCGCCTCCTGTGATGCTTGGGAAATGTTGCTTGGGAAAATGTCCTCAAAATGCCACCAGGCACCGGCATCAGGATGGGCTTCTTTAGGGGTGTCTGCCAAGGGTTGCAGAGGCAAGGAGAGCTCAGCGGGTTGTGGAGGGCACACAGGGCTGCTCTGGGGGTTTGTGAGGGAATGGCTGGCTGGTCCTGAGTGGTGGCAGGGCTGAGGAGAAGGGGCTCGGAGGCCTGGAGTGATGGGGGATGGCTGAGGGCAGAGATGAGTCTGTGGCCCCTGCATGGCCTCAATGTTGCAGCCCAGGACCGGGCCCTGGGCAGGGCTCAATGTACAGCAGGGTGACTGCACAGGTGAATAAACAGTGACCAAATGGCTACCTCAGGGGCTAGTGTGGGTGGCATTATTGGGTCCAAACTTATTGCGACTCTTGGGGATGAAATCCATAAGACAAAGGCGCCCCTCATGAGACAAAGCATCCTGGGTCCTGGGCCAAGCAGACCCAGGTTTTCTGCAGGCCCTGCCCAGATGCCGCCTGATACCTTTTCTGAAATGACCCTGATTTCAAATCTACTCTCTGTGATCAGACAGAGGGACTGCTTTAAATCTGGCTATTGTGGAGGGGTGGGCAAGGGTCCTGCCTGGGGGTAAGCAGGTCACAGAAGGTCTGAGGGTGCCCAGTCCAGTTAAAGCACAGTGGGTATTTGGTCAGCTCAGGACCTCTGGGCCCCTGCCCTGAGTGGGGGACTTGGGTTCAGTGGGGGGAAGTCAGGGCTCCCTTGCTCACTCCTCTCAGGGCAGGGGTCCACTGCAAGTCAGGCCTGGCAATGGCCACAGATGAGTTGGTGGTAGCCTCATCCTAGCACGGCCAGCTCAGGAAAGGAAGCTGGTGTGCACAGTCCTCATATCCCTTGCGTGCTCACATGTGCCTTCACATGCACAGTCTTGCACACACAGGCTCACACCTAACCCACCTTCCTAACCTGTTCTCCCTGAGCCAGTCTGAGCCAGGCTCCAAGGTGAATGAAGTCCACATCCCAACCCAGTTCTAGAAGGTGTGGCTAAGAAGGGGCTCAAGCAGCTGTCCACTGACCTTTCCTGTGTAGCCCCCTGTCCGTCCTGTCCCCTCACAGGTGCTGTTCCTGTGCCCCTCTCTGGGAAGGGCATGGGTGAAAAGGAATGAGAAGAGGGAGAAACAGTCTCCTCCCTAAGCCCTGTTCCAACTGGGGGCCCTGTGATGGCCCACCCTGCTGCCTCACTCTGACCCCAGGGAGGGAGCAGGGGAGCACTGGGTGGAGCCACCTGCTTGGCCATCCGAAAGTCTGATTGCCTGAGGTGCTCCTTGAGGGACACAGCATCCTGAGACCCAGGTTTTCTATAGGCCCTGCCCAGAAGCCATGTGCCTTGTGCTCCGGCTTGCAGTGCTGGCCATCCTTGCAGAGCTCCCAGGATGCTGGGGCTGGTATGTCTCAGAAGCCCTTCCCCTCCTCACTGAGGTTGTACCCCTCAGAGATTGTCCACCTGGCCCAGGGAAACAAAACATACATTCTCCCTTTCCTCCCCAATTACATGGGGCTTCTCTGTGCTTCAGTTTCCCCACTAGTGCCAAACAAGGGGTTGGGCCACAAGGCCTCTAAGTGCCCAGCAGCACCATGGCTGTGGGACTCTGAGCTCTGAGATTCCCCTTCAGGTTTGGGTCAGCGAGAGGGGCTGGGCAGTGCTTTCCAGGGCTTCTGGCCTGATGAGCTCAGCCAGGCTTGTATTATTCTAGCTGGGAAAGAAGGGAGGTCCAGAGCTGATACATGCTTTGTCCAAGGCTACCATGAGGCAGCAGGGCTGTGGAATTAACATGCAGGGCACTGGAGTCCAGGGGACTTGGGTTCCAGAGCCTACCTCTGGCCTCTGCACACCTCACTTCCCCTCTCTGTGCCTCAGTCTCCACACCTGTGAAATGAGATGCTACAGAGCTGCTTCTCAACGGTGATGCAGCCAGGACTAGAACACAGTCTTCATACTTTTCTTTATCAATTACCCAGCCTTGGGTATTTCCCTTATAGCAACGCAATAGTAGTTACTGCACCTCACATAATTGGACAGGCCTCCCACCTCAGGAGCCTACTCTTCTTGGCTCATGAGGCATTTGCTGAGCCCTTGAGGTCTGGGGCCCATGGAGGTAGCAAGTGGAATGGAGGGAGTGAGGGGCTCTTATTGCTCAGTTGTGCTGAATGAGCAAGTTGGGGTGTGGACAACTCTGGGTGGGATGGGGGAGAACTGAGTCTCTGAGGCTTCCAGAAAGAAGCAAGGATTAGGGGGTGTCAGGTGAGAGAGGAGTTAGGGGCTAAATTGTGTTAAGGGAGAAGGTCTAATGTCACCTTCTACCCAAGATGGGTCCCCTAGGATGGGGTCAAGTGAGACCCCAGAGGATGTACTGGACACCGCCAGTGTGCCAGGCATCAGGGTAGAAGCAGGGCACAAAGATCAATGCGACTTGATTCCTACTGTCACAGGGTAACAGCTCTTGAGGGCAGCAGAGAGGCCATTGCAGCTGCCATTTTTGAGTGTTTACTGTACACATAGCATATTTCATGGTAAGGACTCCACCCATGCAGAATCTCAATTGACGCTCCACAATAGCCCCATTTAACAGAAGAGAAACTGAGGCTCAGACAGATAAAGTGATTGGCCCAAGGTCATCCAGCCAGGACATGGCATCGTAAAGCACATGTCCGTAACATCCACCCACCAACACACGATAGTCATAGGCACAGCAGCAGCAGCTGATGCTTATGTGGGTGGCAGTTCCCCCAGCAACTTCTGAGGTGGGCACTATTATTATCATCCCCTGATTCTACCCCAGGATAATAATATCCTGGGATCAACTGAGCCACCCAGCAGTGAAGTGACTTGCCCAAGGTCACACAGAGGAAGGGAAGCCACATTCATCCAGGTTGTTTGGGTTCTTTACAAAAGCAGATGGAAAACTGAGGTCCAGAGACAGCAGCCACCTGCCCGAGGGCACCAGGGCTTGAGCTCTGGCCTCTATTCTGCTTCCCTCTCAGCTGCACCCCTCAGGGCAGGGATCCACTACAAGTAAGGTCTGAGGGCCTTGTGCCTCCTGGAGGCTCCTCCCTTCCCCCAGATCCCACCCTTATGTCCTGAGGCCCCACTGTGTGCTGGGCTGTTGCTGGCATTGATGGCAGGTGACAGTGATGTCATTTAACATGTGTGTGTGGGAGGAATCAGGAAAGGCCTTCCAGAAGAGGTGCCATTGGAGCCTTGTGGTCTGGAAACCGGGTGGAAGTGCAGTTCCTAGGGGGAACGGCCCACGGGGGCACAGGTGTTAGGGGTCTGCCCTGTCTTGGGCTGAGGGGAGCAGCTTGGTCTGTGTGTGGGCTGGCATGTGACTCTCCCTCTGCTGAGTGCTTCTCTCCAGCCCAGACACTGGCCCTGTGACATCAGCAGGTGGCCCAGCTGGGCCTTGCTGCCCGAGGGGTGCCCTCGGGAAGAGCTGAGCGGGTGGCAGGTGAGAGGGCCCAGGCGGCCTGCGGTCACGGAGCAATCTCCATTAGGGCCCATGAGCGAGTGGCTGCAGCTCCTGGAATCCTATTAAAAGCTTTTTCATTGTTCCCTGCGTTGTGCTCCGCTCCGCCGGGACCCGGGCATGTTGATAATTTATTTGTGGAAGGGAAAGGGGCGAAGAGCGCAGGAGAGAGGGAGCAATGTCATTATTTACTCAGCTGGGCTTCTGAAGCACGGGCCTTGCCAAGGGACAGCGGGGAGTGGAGCACCCCAATCCCAGGCTCTAGGCCACTTTGGGGACCCAATTCAGGAGGTGGAGAGAGCACGGCTCTGTTGAGGGTGCAGCGGGCGTAGCCATGGCCAGGGGAGGTGGCAGGCCCTGGAGTGGGCCCCAGTGCTGGCAGTCAGAGGCCCCTCAGCCCTGGGTATGTGAGGCACTCACAGGGGCTTCACTCAGCCTTGCCTGGAGGTTCAGACTGGGTGGAGGGTGCTGCTGCCCCATTCTGGCTCTGCCAAGGAAGTCCCACTTGCCAAGCCATGGGGTGGGGGAAGTGCAGATGTGAGAGATTGCTCCTGAGGTCTTTGGGTGGAGGTGGGGTTCTGGGGAGGCCCCATATTCCTGCTGCTGGCCAGCTGTGTGGCTGTATAAGGCATTATACTCCTCTATGCCAAAAAAAACAGGAAGAGGCCTCAGCTGTCTGGGCGATGGGAAGGAATTCAGAACTCACAGCAGTAGTAACAATAGCAGTGACACCAGCTAACATTGCTGAGTACTCTCTGTGGGCCTGCCGTGTGCTAAGTGTGTCACCTACAGTTCTGTATGGCATCTAATCCACACACAAGTATAGAGTGAGAGTGTGAACACTCCCTTTTTACATGCGAGGAAACTGAAACACAGGCCTCAAGGTCACGCTGATTCTAAGCATCAAGGGAGGGATGTGAACCCCAGCCGCTCTCAGCGGCTCTGGTGGGCTCCCATGGAGACCTGGCCCTTCTGAGCTGTGTGTGCTGGAGCAGCCCAGTTCCCCCTTGGCTTCAGCCCCACTCTTCCAAAGTGACGAAGCCCTGGAAGAGGGAAGCCTCTTGCAGAAACCTTCTAGTGTCAAAGTCAGATGTCACAGTGGTGTGGGGGGTGGGGGTGGGGCGCACAGGCATCGTTATTCTGCTTTACAGATGTGGAAACAGAAGCTCACAGAAGAGGCATCATTTGCACAAAGGTGGGGTGCAGCTGGATAGCTCCAGGTTCCCAACTATCCCTCACGCTGGGGTATGCGGCTGGGGAGGAAAGGAGCTGGGCCTCGCCCCTACCCTGGGCCCTTCCACACCCTGAAATGTCAGGGCAGCCCACTAGTGCCGGCCCAGGATCTGTGCATCCACGGCCCTGTGCTGGCCCGAGCCCCCTTTCAGCGCAGTCCTGATCAGTGACTTCTTTAAACTGCAGCAGCAGGAAGACATGGACATACTTCAGAGTCTGCCCTGTGCCCACCAGTGCCTTCCTCCCTCTTAAGAAAATGTTCAATGTAACCAAGTCACTTACTAGCTATGAGACTGTCAGTGGCTCCCTAATTCCTGAAAAACTGAGTCCTTTGGCCTGGCATTTCAGACCTTTCCAGCTTGGCCCTGGCTGGCTCACCAGCCCCTCCCACCTCAGGAGTGCCAGGCGACACAGCTCACATCTCCAAGGCTTCTGCTGTGCCATTCCCTGTGTCGGAAAGGTTACCCTCACTCTTGACACTGGCCGAATGCTCCCTTGCATACGAAGAACAGGTAGCCATAGCTGACACACATGCCCCACCTCCACCCACCTGTGTATTTGGCCCTCCCCTCCCAGGCCCCACACGGTGCCACTGAGGTTTAAGTCTTGAGTTTCCTCATCAATCCCGCTGAGGTTTCTCAGCCCACAGTGCATTAATAAATGCACTTCTTTATACAGTAGCCCTGGGAGCAAGCGGTGTTAGTATATCTGAGACCCAGGGAAGTTTGGTCACTGGGCCAAGGTCACCCAGCAATCAGAGACTGAAGGGGATAAAGCCCAGTCCCCACCACAGGGACCCTGTCCCCTTTCACTTCATTCCCAGAAGCCAGGGAGCTGTTGGCATCCGCTTGGCATCCGCTGAGCCCTCACCACCTGCCTGGTACTGTGTAGGGTATTAAATGTTGGTCTCATTTCATCTTTACAGTCATCCAGATGTACTTTGAGAGTCCATTTCACAGATGAAGAAACTGAGGCTAAGCTAGGGAGGGAAGTGGAGAAACAAAGCCTCAACCCTAGCAACTTCCTGAGATCCCAAATGTGGGGACAGGGGTTTTCCCGGTGACCTGTGTGCTGGGCCTGGAGCTGCCACTTCAGATTGGGGACACTGGCAGGCCTGTCTGTTTAGGGCCCAGCCTGGCTTTCAGGCTTGAAGCCTGCCCTGGTCGGACTTCCTCTGGATGAGAGGAGGCTGTGGAGGCAGCATGCTCTGGAGTGGGGCGGGCCTGGGCCCTGCCCCCACAACAGCTGCCTCCCGGGCTTGGTGGCCTCACAGACAGACAGGGCTTGTGAGAGCCGGCAGCTGCTCAAAGACCTCTTTGTGGCAGGAGGACCTACCGTGGGCAGCTGCCCCCGAGGGAGGCACAGACAGAGCCCAGCCTTTGTGCCTGTGCACTGCCCCTGCCCTGACCTGGGGTCAGCAGGACAGAGGCCCTTGTCTGCAGGAGCTGGAGTTCTACTGGGGAGGGGCTGGCCTGGACCCTCTGTTGGCCTGAGATGGGCATGGGCTGTGCTGCAGCTCTGGTTGCCAGGGACCCAGAAGCCCCCCGACTCCCAGATCTGGCCATGGAGGGACTGGCCTCCACCCTGACTCAGGCTTGAGGGGATGCAGAAGGCTCTGAAACAACAACAGCAGCAGCAGCAACAATGTGCAGACTTCTTGCTGTCTGCAGATAGATAGATCACATGTTACTTATTAATTCTCAAAGCAGCTGTACAGGTTGCATTGTTATTTGCTCCATTTTAGAGATGAGGAAACTGAGGCTCTGGGAGGTTAGGAACTTCACCTGATCACTCTAAGGGTAGAGCGGGGTCCTGCTGCAGAGTCCAATCTAAGCTTCCAGTACTCCATCCCTGCCAGGCACCAGGGTGAACCTGTGTGCAGAACTAGACCCACCTCTACCCTGTGT
The DNA here is from genome assembly GCA_963573935.1 of Arctocebus calabarensis. Lineage (NCBI taxonomy): Eukaryota > Metazoa > Chordata > Mammalia > Primates > Lorisidae > Arctocebus > Arctocebus calabarensis. The sequence goes on along the minus strand of CAUYON010173546.1, from coordinate 25,535 downwards.
CTACAGAGCTCCCAGCCAGCTCACACAACCCTCACTGAGGTCCTGTGTGAGAGGGGTCCTGTCACCCCATCTGAGAGCCAAGGAAACTGAAGCTCAAGGCCAGGTACGGTGACTCCCACCTGTAATCCCAACACTCTGGGAGGCCGAGGTGGGCAGATCACCTGAGCGTATAAGTTTGAGACTAGCCTGAGCTAGAATGAGACCCCCATCTCTAAAAATAGCCAGGCATTGTGACAGGTGCCTGTAGTCCTAGCTGTTCAGGAGGCTAAGGCAAGAGAATTGTTTGAGACTGAGAGTTTGAGCTATGATGCCACAGCACTCTACCAGGGGCAACAAAAATAAAAGAAAAAAGAAATTGAAGCTCAGAGAGATGGACCAGAGTCCTGGCATCTCCCGAGTGTGGGTGGTGGGCAGATTGAGTGTCTATCCTGCTGGTGGGTGGGTGGCTGCCTGCACTTCATGGGAAAGGCACCACATTCACTGGGGCAGTGGAGGAAAAGTGATAGGGCTCTAGGAAGAGGCTGGGGGGCTTCAGGAGTAGGTCACCCCACAGATAGTCTTGTTCTTAGAAGAAGCCTCAGAGACCATTGGGTTTGTTATATCTTACTTTGTAATCAGGGAAACTGAGGCACAGAGAGGGGTGGAAAGGGACTGGCCCAGGATCCCCACACCCTGGGGACGGACCCATGTCTGCTGCTCCTCAGAATGTGTGCAGCTCTCAGCCATGCTCCACAGCTGTCCTGGGGGCGGTGGTGGGAGAGGACAGCAGGCCCTCAGAGCACTGTGCCCAGGCCCTATTCTCAGCATTTTAACCCGTGTAATTAATTTCATCCCCATGACAACCTTACGAAGGAGGGATGAGGAAATTGAGGCACCTTTCCCCAGGCCACACTACCAAGGTCAGACTCTCTGAGTAGCCTTGGTCTCCCAGTCTCTGGTTCACACATCCTGTTGATCCTGAGCTGCAGGTGCCTGCTGCAGGTGGGATGGGGGATTGGGGCGGGGGATGGCAGACAGATGGCTCAGTGACCTTCTGCGGGGCAGGCTGTAGGCCAGCGGTGTCCTGTGCTGAACTGGCTTTCTCATGTCAGTGGGCTCGGTTTCTATCTGTGCCAAGCCTGTGGGACCTCAAGCAAAGCCTCTCTGCAGACTCACTTATTGCTGGGGTTGGGATCTGGCTAAGCTGTGCCACCCACCCCCCAGCTCTGTCCCTGAAAGGTTCTGTCCCAGACAGAGATCTGTGGCCCTGGGGAGGAGGCCAAACCTCTCCAGAGCCCTCCTGGCCTGGGGATTGTTCACAGCCAACCCTGGCTGGATACTGGATTATACATAATTAAAGCTATTAATATGAATAAGTGGCCTGGTAAAATGATGATGAGGGTGGTGGCCTGCTCTTCCCTTGGGATCTCTCCAGAGGCTGGGAAATCAGGCCCTTATGTCACACAGGGAAGCCAGGTACAAGCCCCAGCCCCCTTGTCAAGCCTGATGGCTCTGACCCTGGACAGCAGCCTGGGGAGGTGGGATGGGCTGATGATCCAGTCCCACAGGAGGGATGCTCCTGACCCAGAGAGATGCTTATAGCTGGAGCAAGGCCCAGAGCTTGACTCCAACTGTAGTGCTTTTCTGGAAGTGTGTGGGGCTGCCACCTGGTGTGTTTGCTATTCTGTGGTCAGTCCTTTATCCAGCTCTCAGTATGACAGTGGTGAGGAGCCAGAAGCCAGGGTCCTGGCCTTGGCTCTGGCTCTGTCCCTGCTTGGCCATGTGGCCATGGGCACTTCTGCATTTATACCCTCTCTGTCAGTCCCATGGGTCACCTGGTGAGGACAGTCCTCCCTCAGTGGGCTGTGGACAAGCCTGGCGCATGGTGAGGGCTGTACCGCAGTGACCATCACCCAGCCCCCCCGCAGACATTTTCTGATCCCTTTCTGTGCCTGTACTTGCTGGGTTCTAGCTGGTTCAGCCCCTGCCCTGTCTGGAGGGCTCAAATGGGGGAAAGATGGGCAGGTTCATATGGCCCAGGGTCCACCATACTCGTCTGCTTGGATGAGAAGTCAAGCAGGGCCGGGGCGCAGTCTGCAGAAAGGGGTCCCATGCAGGTTCTGAACTCACAGGGGACCCCAAAGGCCCCAAGAGCCAAGGCCTACTGTCCCAAGCCCTATGTTCTAGTTGGGGCCTGCACCACGGCCTTGCCTTCCTTGACCCCTAAGACCTTCTCATCATAGGTGGCCAAGCCTGTCCTCTGACCCCCACTCCTAAATCTTCTTTACTCAGCCTTGCTCAGGGGACAGCCTGATGTCCCCAACCATGCATCCCAAGGGTCAGGCCCAAGTACCATGCTCTGCCCATATGGGGAAAAGGATGCCACCCTCTGGGTATAGTGCCCAGAACTCTGTGTGTGAGTCTCCCGGCTGCTCAGGTAGGCCTCAGTTTCCTAATCTGTAACATGGGGCCAGGAATGCCAAGATGACATGGGTAGGTGTGTAGGTGCCCAATCAGGGGAGGGAAGGGGCTGGTCCCTCTGGGAAAGCAGCATTACTGGGCAGGCCCCAGCAGTGATGGCCCTGTGGAGGCTGACATGGGTGGCAGGGTAGGTGCAAGTGTCTGTGAGCTGGAGAGGCAGCATTGACTCTGGGGGCTTGGCCAGATGCTCAGTGGTGACAGCCGCACGGTGGCCCCACCCTCTCCGGGACTGGCACTCATCATTACAGGGCGGAGGCACCCTCACTGTAGACTCACTCCTGGCTCCCGGGTGGCAGCAGAGCTGCCGGCTGAGCTGGCTAACAGCTGTTTGAGCAGAAACTAAATCTGTCCGGGTCTGACAGACGGCCGTGTGCCACCACCACTGTGATTTCAGTGAGGGAGAGGGCAATAAGCAGGCGGCTGTGTGTACACTGAGCTCCTGGCCCTTAAGCACCTCTCCCCACAGTGGGTCCCTGCTACTCTCAGGAGACTTCTGCACCCTGCACCTGTGCACAGGGTGCCTATGGCCACTGGTCTCATTGCCTGTCTCCCCCTCAGGGATGTCAGGGCCTAACTGGGCTCCTCTGGCTATTGGGGAGTCATCCTGAGGTCCTATCATTCCTTTCTGGGGGGCTGCAAGAGAGGTGGTGACCATTCCAAGACCACTTGGTCCCTGGGCACTGTTACACATTTATGCCATTGCTCCTCAGATGAGAGGCGATCGAGGTCAGAAGTGGGGCTTCTTGTGAACTTGGCTGGCATCTGCAACAGCCTTTAGAGGAGGAGGAAGGCAGGGTCCTCACATCACAGCAAATCCCTTGGTGGAAGCCCCTGCCTTCCTCCTTCCAGTGAGAAAGAATGGCCTCAGGGCCAGAAGATGGCTCCAGACAAGCCGCCTCAAAACCTTAAATCTTGAAGGGTAGTGGGAAGCTCAGATGAGTGTCATCTGGAAAAAATCCTTTTGAGCAGTGAGGCCTTGTACAGATGTGAGGAATTGTGAGAGCTATTTCCCTGTGACTGAGGGAAGGTTTTAACTGTACTCATGCAGACTCAGCCTCTTCCGAGGGTTGGTAGGATGGTCAGGATCAAAGCAGCACACAAGCTGCCACTGCTAACCCACTGCCCATGGCAGACATGGCTAATCAATCCCAGAACTGACTCCTGCTGAGTCTGGGAAGGGAACCTGTCAGGCATTCCTGGCAGGTGTTTGCAACTGAGGACCTGGGACTTAAAGAGGCAAAGTAGCTTACCACAACCTCCTAGCAGCTAGGAGTAGAGTTGGGATTTGAGCCCAGTTCTCCCAACTCCATAGTTTCATGGGCATGGAAGCTGGTGGTCCAGGGACTCTTCACCCAGGTGAGGTCCTGCCACTGTACCAGCAGTGTCCCTGCTAGAGACTACCACTGCCAGTTCCCTGCCAGACAGGCACATTGTGGCCAGGCTCAGCTTCCCCATGGCAGCCATCCCTCCCTCCTGGCCTGTTAACCTTTATTGGCTGCAACCTGCCTATGCTCAGGTCTAATTATGGCCACTTACATTCTGGGCTCTTATCTGCAGCCAAGCAGCACGGTGCAGCCTGTGAATGTGGGGCTTCTGACTCCCGCCAGCACGCTGAGCCTGCCCAGGGATATGTGAGGTCAGCACAGTTGTTGGTCACCAGACTGATGCAGCCCCAGGCAGACCACTGGGAGGTGAGGCTGGGCTTGGAGGCTTGGGGCAGGCATGCTGAGGAGCAAGGGTGGGAGAGATGCCCCTCTTCGGCTGCTGAGCTGCCTCAGTACACCTTGTGCCTCGTTAGGAGCTAGTTCCGCTGGCTTTGAGGTTACCCTTTTAATTAAGCCAATTAATTTTTGCCTTTAATGAAGCAGATTAACCAGGCTGGGCTCTGTTAACAGGGGCTGTTTTCCTGTAGGAGTTAGAGGCCCGACCTCCCTCCAGGGCTGCTGAGGCGCCGAGTCGCTGAGTCAGGCTAGGCCAGGGATGTCTGTGTCTCCCAAGGGAGTATGGCCAGGAACCCAGACGTGGGTGAGGGAGGCAAGGCTGGTCTCAGGCTGCAGGGACAACCCTGCACCCAGATACCTCAGCACAAATAGGCCAGAGCTGGAGCAGGAAGCAGGAGGGATACAGGACCCAACCCTGGGTACCTACAAGGGACAGTTGGCTCAGTGGGGTTCTCAGCAGGTGTGGCTGGGGGAGGGGGATGGGGAAGCTGGAGACCCTACTTTCTCCTCTTGCCCTGTCCTCTCTGGGGGCTGTAAGCAGGGCCCCGGCTCCTTTTGGCCCAGCAGGGACAGAGCCTTGTGGAGAAGCATTCAGAGCCTCTGGCTAGCCTACAGATGGTGAAAGGGTCTGCTCAAAGTCACCTAGGAGCTAGATGTAAGATTATGTCCCCAGTGTTCCTTCTATGTCATCCTGCAGCCAGCATCCCTGTGTCCCAGAGGCTCCTGTGTGCTATGCTGAGCAGTCCTCTCTGAGACCCTGAGGTATTGCCGGCTCCTCTCTCCAGCCTGGTTTAGAAAGGGATGCCCTGGCCCTGGTGGCAGGAAGCAGCCGTCCCCTCAGTGTGTGGACAGGGATTAGGAGCTCCCGAGTTCTCCCATCAAGACAGGGAGGGTAAGCAGGGCCAGAGGCAGCGTGAGCAGAGGAGTCCCCCCTCACAGTCTGCTCCAGGACGGGCTCAGCCACGCAGACAGTTGGCTCAAGCCACGACAGGGGAGATTTAGGTTAGACAGAGGAGGAACCACCCGACAACAGGGATTATTAACAAGTTTGCAAAGGAAGGAAGCGGCCGCTTCCCCCAGGAGACTGAGTGCTCTCGGCAGCGGGCCTGATCGGTTTCGCGCTGTTCAGAAAATGCGCTGCTCCATAAATCCAGGCTGGTGTTTCCAGTAAATATCAACAAAGTGGGTGCTGGGTTCCCTGGAAGATGCCCTCAGCAGTCCTCACCCCTTTCATCTCCTCTGTGTCCAGTGGCACCTGATAAGGTGCAGGTTGGTAGCCAGCCAACAGGACCCTCCCCAGTGCTGGGGCAAGCCATGGCTCCCAGGTCTCAGTTTCCTTATCTTTTAAATGGGTGGAGTGCTCCCTGGAGAAAGAGATGACCTCACTTCTGTCTGGCTGCCAGACAGGCTTTCTTGCTCCTGACCTGGCTAGCCCCTTCCTGCCTGAAATGGGGCCTCCCTGTCACTCATCCTGTCTCCCTGAGTGGCCACCTGTCCTAATGTGGTACTTTCCAGTCAGCTTTTAAGGCCATTCTTATGTCTCCCATTAGAAATATCCCTACTCTCCTTTCCACTCTGACTCCACTCTTTCCACTCAGTAAAGAGCTTTCCTCTCTCTTTACTGCTGGGTTTCTCGGCCTGGTTCACAGGTCTCCCATTCGTCTTGTCCTGCCCCACTGCAGTCCTGCTTCTAGGGCCTTTTCCTTCTTTCTCATGCTGACAGCCCTTCTCCAGGAAGCCTTCCCCACTTCCCTAAGCCTGGTCTAGAAGTTGACCCTCATGACTGCCAACCTGTGTGTCCTGGGAGCAGCTCTGGGCTTTAGTTGTCCCCAAATCTACCATGCCCAGCACAAAGTCTGGCATGGATGTGAGAAGGCTACTGGCAGCTCCTCACTCCTGCTCCCACCCCAGAGGAGCACCTCAACCACCTGGATGGGGTGGCAGCAGGAGAAAGGGGCTGCCAGTAGCCGCCTCTCTGATTTACCTAGAGAGGGACACTGCGGGGTGGGTGGGAGGCAGGAAGGAACACCATCATCACACACAGAGACATCTCTTTAAATAACAGCTGGAAGCAGCCCAGTTTCTGGGTAGGTGGATTTGCCCTCCAGTGGCAGGAACCACAGGGGGCAGGTGCTTTGCCCAGGAAGAACTAGGGGCTAGGGTGTGGGCAGCTCCTGGGGCTCAGGGTTTTGCTTGTCCCCATCCTGTATGGCTCCCACTAGGGCTGGGGAACTTCTCACCAGTCCTTTCTGAGTACTGGGAACGATGTGACATTCTCTGTCCTTAGTCTGTCCCTCCATGAGGCAGTGAGCTCTGCAGGGGCGGGGTCTCATCTCTCTAGCTTCTGTTCCCCGGGCCTAAATGTTAGCCAAGAAGTAAATATCCACAGTTGGAGGGCTGGATGGATAGACAGATGGATGGGCTGTGGGATGGAGTGCCAGATGGATTTCCTGCTCCTCTGCACTGCCTTAGTTTCCCCCTTCATACAGAGGGCTCAGCCTCCTTCTGGGTATAGTTCTCAGCACCAGGTCAGGGCTGTGGCTCTTCGGTGTGGGTTGAGCAGTTAGCACATACCAGGGTGGGGAGAGAGGCCACACTGGCTCTTGCTGGCAGCTGAGTGAACACTCAGAGAGCTCATGTGAGGGACATTCTGTCAGGTCTTGGGCCTCCCATCCACAGAAGGGGTGCAAGCTGTGTCCTCGCTGTGGGCCGGGATTGGCAGGAAGATGCCTTAAGACAGGAGGAGGAGGGAAGGGAGCTCAGGAATCTACACCCCCAGCAATGAGAGCCAAGGCAACTGGGACCCCAGCCCATTTGCTCCTCGTCTTCTGGGCCATCCAGGCAAAAATGCTGGATGCCTTTGCCTGTTTGGCTTCCCAGGAAGAGCTGTGGCAGGTGGGCCCGGGAGAGAGGCTGAGGGAGCTGGACCTCAGCCCGGCTCCAGGGTCCCCACTGCAGCACCCCGCCTGCCTCTGCTTCCCCCTACCCAGGCTCTACTTAAGTGCCAGAAGGAACAGTCCCCCTCCTCGTGGAAATTCACACCCACAACCCAACCAAGCTGTTGGTGGGGAGGAGAGGCAGCAGCTGTGGGAACAGGAGGATGGACTAGAGAGCAGACAGACGGATGGAGAGATGGAGTCCAGGTCTCCATCTGCAGGCAACAGCTGGGGGCCATGTGGGCAGCAAGCACCCCCCCCCAGCCTAAACATCACTCTCCATGAGCGTGGGTCCAGGGTGCCAAGTCCTGACTCCTGGAGGCAGCAGCCTGGGCTAGCTGTGATGAGACACAGGGCAAGAGGAGCTACTCATGGGGATAGATGAAGGGCATGAGACCAATCCTGGGCTGACTGGTGGAGGGGCCTGTCCTACCTCCCATAAGACCCCGACCTTGTCTTATAAATCTCATTTACACCCCCATACACCCCAAGACTCAAGACCCCAGGATAGGACCCTCCTTCCAGCATCCCTGCCCTGGCCTCCCGGGCTGCAGGGCCTCCCTGCTGGCCGCCTTCACCACACCAGTTATCACTACACAGGGCTTCCCATGAGCTCACCTGGCTCTCTTAGTGCTTGGTGGCCCTGGGTAGTCCCTGCACCACTCTGGGGCTCAGCCAGCCTCTAGCTCATAAGGCTGGAAGAAAAGGCCAAGATGAGATCTCTGGGGCAAGGTTGGCTGGAGGTGAAGCTTGGAGCGGGGCACAGCCTGCTGCCAGTTCCTTCCTGTTTAAAGAGAAGGTAGGGTCCCTCTGTTCAGGCTAGAGGCATGGGGGGGACCCCTTCTCTGCCCTGTGCTTCCTCAGCTCCTGCTTGGTGGGCAGTTTTATCTGACAAGGCAGAAGTAAAATCTCCTGGGAAGTGACCCATGTGGTGCCAGGCTCATGCTGATTCCAAGGACAGAGAGAAACCAGACCCAGTCCCTGCCTACAGGACGCCTGGCCAGTGAGGGAGCCTGGCACGGAGGCAAACCAGTACTCCATGCCAACAGGTGGCCTTTCTTACAGATGAGACATCTCGGGGCCAGCTGCTGGTAACTGCCTGAGCAGGATCGGAAGCCTAGGGGCCCATGACCCCATGGAGGTCAAGGTCAGGAGAGGGGGCTGCAGAGTCCCCAGGTCTCTGCTTTCCCCCTCTATCTGTCCACATACCTGGGGGAGATCGCCCCACAAAGGGGCACCTGACAAGGCCCAGGAGGAGGAAAGGGATGGTCATCTGTAGAGCATATACTTTATGCTCGGTGCTGTGTGTGTTCACCAGCCCGGTTCAGGCTCACAATAGCCCTGTGAGTGGGCAGCAGAACCCAACCATACAGGGGTGGAGACCGAGGCGGGAACTGGTAAAGTCATAGGATTTGAACTTAGGTGGGTCCAACCCCAAAGCCCGTTCTCTTTCTATCATGCCACACCTGGGCTGTGGCTCCCACAACAATGCTTCCTGTTGCCTCCCTGACTCGTGCCTGGAAGGGAGTCTGAGCCCCATCCTTGAGCCATTGAATAATGCGCAGTATACCCTAGTGATGCTGGGCTGTGTTATGTACATTTGCAACCTTTCAGAGTTCCATTTTCCTCACACGACACCCTATATTATGGTCCCCAGTGACTACATGTCCGAGAGAGATGGAGTGTTGTCTACCCACAAAATTGTTATTCCTTTCTTTTGGTGGCTGGTAGAGAAGGTTGAAGGTTCTGAGCAGGGTAACCTGCTCCTGCCCCTAGGATCCCTGAGACGGGGCAGTTGGGGATGACTGTGGCCTCTACTGGGTGTACCTTACTGCTTGAAGGGACACTTAGGAGAAGAGGCAGCCCAGATGGGGCTCAGTCCTGGACAGCCACCTGCAGGTGAGGAAGGCCTCCTTGTATGCCAGCCCCAACAAGGGGGTACCTGCAGCTGCACACCTGAATGAACCCAGTGGATATCAAGTCAGTCTGGGGATCCTATGAGGACACTGGGGAGGGGTGCAGCGGGCACAGCCCTGTAATTGGGCAGCCTGTTCCCAGATAAGGCCCATGACACTGAACAGCTTCCCACTCCACACCGGCTGTGGCTGCTCATTTCCTGCTCCCTGGCTGGCGATGCCAATTACCTCGCCTCCTGCTTGCCAGAGGCGGCTTCTAGGGTGGCCAGACAATTTCTCTGTCAACAGCCAGGGCCTGGATCCTCTCTGGAGGGTGGGAGGGTGTGGAGAGAGCAGCAGGGTTGTGGGTAGTGGTAGGAACAGTGTTGGGGAGTGGGTCCTATCTTCTGGCCTGGGCCACAGTGGGGATAGCCTGAGGCGGGGCAAGTGACACCCAGATTCACACCACTGTGGGACAACCCCATTTTTCTCCCCATCCTTACCCTCCAAACCAGTTCACTGTGTGCTGACTGGGCTGAGGAGCTGGCAAGTGGGTGTGAATGGGACAAACTGAGCTCTGTCCTCTCTGGATTTGCTGTAGCTTCCCAGCCTCCACTCCCTTCCCCTGTCGTCCTCCCTGTACCCCAATATGGGCTGTGCTTTGGGCTCAGCAGACCTGAGCTCTTGGGCTGCCTCATCTGTAAATGGGTGATGGAGGCAGGACCCCACCATGTGGGTGTCAGGACTGGTGAGATGAGATGGTTGAGTGCTCAGATAACCCAGTGGAGAGGACACACTGTTCTTTATCACCTGACACTCAAATTCCGCTCGTTGGATGGAACAAGGATGGGCACCCATTTTGCCCTGGGGGAAACTGAGGCTTACAGAGGTTTGACCAATGCTGAAAGGAGAGAATGGCCCCTGATCTTCCCCCTCTTCTGTGACTCTCAGACAGATTTAGGGGAGGGGAGTGCCCCATCTGAAAAAGACAAGCTGGCTCCAAATTCCTTTTATGCGATGGGATACATGGGAGAAGCAGGTAAGAGGTTCTACCTTGTGAAGAGGGGAGGAATCTTGCAGATTCCAGCTCCACAGAGGGTGGATATGTCTAGCCACTGACCTGGATAGTACTGCACAGCCATCCCAAGAGGCAAGCAGCCGAGCAGGCTATGTGTAGGGTGGATGGTAGGAGGTGCCCTCCAGGGGACGAAGCTAGGCAGTAAGGGTGGGCTTGCTCATCCTGAGGGGCCATCCCGGGCAAGGTCTCCAAAGGCAGACCTTAAGTGCTCAGAGGTTCACAGGCCATCCCAGCCTGCAAGGAGCTTCCAGTCTTATTTAGGGAACCGTTATGTTAACATAGTCTGTGGGCAGGGAAGTCTGTGCCTCCCTAAGGGTCAAAGGGGGCCTGGACTCTGGGCTGGCCAGTGGGCCAGAAGGGCCTCAGGCCTGAAGTGGTGCAGACAGGGAAATCGAGGACCAGGCCCAGAGAGAGGCGGATCACTCTGCCACTCCCAGCAGAGTCAACCTCAGGCTTCACCCTTCAAGTCTGGGTCTTTTCCCTCTTTAGTGTCTCAGATACTCACTTTGGAGAGTTGAGGGGGCAGTGTGACCCCAAGAGGCCTGCCCCCTGGCACTGATGGGGTGCCACTGATCCAATAGGGGAAGAACTGGGAAGTACCAGGCTGTGAGCAGTCCTGGTGACTGAGGCCTCCAGGGCAGGCTTGGGCATTGGGGGTGGTGGGCAGTACTGGGGCAGGAAATGGCAGGAAGGGCAGTGCAGGACTGCTAGAGGCCCCCTCCCATTTGGCAGGGGGAACAACTCCCTAAGGGGCAACTAACAGACCAATTAAGCTGCCAATAAAAAATTTAATCAAGTAATAATGCACCTTACTTTGTTTAATTAGCGTTCTGTCAAGTAAATGAATATTTAAGGAGCGGGCTGCGGTGCCAGCATCTGCCCAGCGGGCAGAGAGGCCGGGCCCACATTTCAATCGGCCTGACAGCTCCCACTCAGGCACTGATGTCTGTCCAAGAGGCCCCAGAGTGTTGGGAGCTAGAGAGAGCTCACTATCTGCCTGCAGGCTAACCTAGGCCAGCTGTGTCCCTGTCTGGGCCTCAGTTTCTTCATCTGTAAAATGGGGGGGGGGGAGATGCAGAAATCGAGGAGAACTACAATGTTTCTGCCAGTCCTAGAAAGACCTTGAGTTGATTTGTTTCTGGAGCCCTGGAGTCCTAGGCAGGTGTGATGGCATTTGGGGACCAGTCTGCTGCTAGCCTCCCCTCAACTCCACGCCCTCACAGGTGCATAAGCTCTGTGGCTGCAAACTCAGAGCTGTGTGTGTTGTGAGAGGCACCTTGAAAAGATCCCAGCCCTGGAATATGCTAGGCAGAGGCCTTCCACACACCCCTAGCCTGAGGACTGAATCTGGGGCAACTGGGAATTGAGTTCTTCTCCAGGCTAGGGGAGCTGGGACAAGGCCTGTTTGGGTTTCACTTTAATTAACATATTTCTTTATTCATTAAGCAACTCGAGGGATGAGCCCTGTGCCGAGGCCAGTGTGTTTTCCCCCTAAAATGAGGGACTTGTGTTGCTTCTCCAAGACCCATTCTTTCCTGGTCGCCCGCTTTCCTGGTCTGCCTCTGAGAGCCAGCGAGTACCGGCGGCGGCCAAAGCCCTCTGGGCCGGGTGTGTCAGCCACGCCCCGCAAGGGTCATTTGCATATTCACGACCTTGGTGGGCATGCGCACCGCGGCCGCGCCGGGATCCCGGGCTCCAGGTTCCCCGAGATCTGGCTGGCTGGCAGCGTCGGCCTTCCCGACCCTGGCATCCTCAACTGCGGCCTCCTCCTACCTTTTCTTCGTGGAAGGGGCTTGGTGTCTTTCCTCCCTACCCACCCTCAACCACCTGAGAACCACGCGCTGGAAGGACTTTGGTAATTATTTGTTTCAGTTGAGCTGTTTTCAGTCTAGGCAAGGCTGAGTCTTGTAATGAGTATGGATTTGCCAGTAAATAAGTCCCCCGCTCCTAACCCCTGTAATAAATGCATTTGGAGTAATCTGGCGATCACGCGGTGTAATTGCTGGCTGTCAGGGCAGATGGATGCTTCCTGCGCTGACTTTGCCGCTGTCTGCCCTTCCTTCACGCTGCGCCTCCGCCCCCAGCCTCCAGCCTGGAGGTGAGGGCCCTACGCTAGGGGAGAGGAGTGGACCTGGACGGCCCAGACCCCAGTTCAGCCACTGGGACTTTGGGGGTCGCTCCTGCACCTGATGGCATAGGCTTTCCATGTCACCTGCCTTTTGACACCATGTTGTTCCAAGGCAACCCCTAAACGGCTACTTGCTGTAATCACCACCTGGGCCTTGTTCACAGGGCAGGGTCCTGGGTACCATACCCCACTTGCTGGGTATACTGTTGTCTGTATTTTAAAGCACCTCCTTTGGACCTAAGTTAGGCAGCCAGGACACTTGGGAGCATCAAGTTCTTCCAACTTTAATTTTTAGAGGAGTGAATGAGACACTTGGCCTGTCATCTCCCTCCCCAGCCCTCACATACTTCCCCTTGCTCCTGTTGGCTACTTTTCCAAACAGATCCTACCCTTAGACTTTGTCTAAGCCTTGCCTGGCATGCCTTTCCCTCTTCTCTACCTCTTGGCTGTGCTCAAATGCTCTCTCCTCCATGAAGCCTTCCTGGACTTCTTGGATCCCCCGCCCAGGCATTGCAGTTGTCCTTTTACACAGTCTGCTCCTGCCACACTATGAGAGCTGTCCCTTTGCTTAAACGGGAGGGCCATGAATCAAGTGATGAGTTTTGGTTGCCTCGCAGAGAAAGTCCTGAGTTTGTGGGCTGACAGGCTCCTGCAGAGGTCCTCCTAAAGCTGGAGGTCTTACGTCTGCCAAGCCCTCTTGGGACCAAATGGGCAAGTTCACTCACACAGGGCTGGAGGAAATATCATGGATTTTAGCCTGTTTAGCACAACTTCCTTCTACACTCTGGCATCCAAATAGGGGTGAGTGTGAGATTCTTGTCACAAGCTTGGTCAGCTGGACACCAGCAGCCACTGTTCTAGGATCTGGGAACAGGAAGATTGTGAAGGGGACAGGAAGATTGTGAAGGAGACTGGCCACACTATGCACCTCCCACTCTGCAGTGAAGCTTCTTAGGGAGGCCATAGTAATAAAGGCTTTCAATATACCCATCCCTGACCTAGGCTGAGGCCCGATGGCCACCCCAAAACCGGGCAGAGAGGGCTGGTGTGCCTGGTTTGGGGGTAATGGTGGCCCCATGCAACAGGGGCTGAGGAAGAGCTCATCAGGGCACCTGCACCCTGGCACTGCCTCCCAGGCCAGCCCTTCTCACCCCTGTGCTCTGCTTGACCCTTGGTTCCCCACAATAGCCCAAGCCACTGTGATGTGGCCAGCCTGGGATTGGGATACCACAGCTGCAGGAGGACAAGGCTCTTGGCCTGAGGGATTAAGAGCAAAAACTTTCCAGAAATCACCTTGCCCAGTGATAGTTTGGTGTGAGGGCTCCATCACTCTTAATTCAGTCTTCATATGAATGGAGCCTTCCAGGAGTAACATAGTAGTCCATGGAGTGGTCAAAGGTACAGGAGCAAGAGCCCAGTAAATTATAGCTCTGTGTGTTCTTGGACTGATTGCTTAACCTCTCTGAGCCTTGGTTTCCTCATCTGAACAATATGGAGAGTGATACCAGTATGGTCTCCTAGGGTTAATATGGCTAAATGAGTTAATAGTTGTAAGGCACCCCGAGGATTACTGGGTGCAGGAGAGGTGCAGAGACCTATGCCAGGTGCCAGGGAAGCCCAAAGAGTAAAGGAGGATGAGGAGGAAGACTTCCAGGTGAGGTGGTGTGGGGGGAGGGTGTCCAGGCCAAGTCCCAGGTGCCCCAGAAGCCCACTAGGGTCTAGCAATGGTCACTGTAGCTTCTTCTCCAGCCTCCCTGCCCATGGAAGCTTGCGTGGGAATGGAATTGCACTTGTGGGGTTTGGGTGCAGGGGCCAGAGGTGGTGAGTAGGGGATGGTGGCAGGGGTGTGTGCTGAAACCTGCTCCCCCAGTCGAGCAGCCTCGACTGGTCCTTGCCCGGCTGTCAGCCAGCAATCATGTTTAATAAAGGCCCTAAATTAGACAGCGGAACATAAGCACCTTCGGTCTAACAATGCAATTAGCGCAGACAATGCCTCCCGCTTCCTCCTCTGCCTCAGAAAGGGTGGCAGGGTGGCGGAGTGGGGATGAGCCAGGCCCTCCCCAGTGAGCTGTGGAGAGGTTTGAAAGGAACCGGTGATAGACTAAGAGGTGACAATGAATCGCATCCGAATGACGGCTTCTCTTGTTGTCAGGCAGCAGCGGCGAGGAGAGAGCGCATCTTCACTGGATCTTTCTAGGTTACCCGGCTTTGAACAGCAACACCCACACAAACCCGAGGTCTCTTTCTCTGAGTCCCCCTATCTCTCCAAGCCCCTCTATCTCTCCTTCTTTCCCTTTCTGCATCTTTTCTCTGTCTGAGGACAGATGTAGGCTGGGTTTTACATGAATAAAACATCAGTGAAGGGGAAAAAATTCCCAAACTGCACAGCCTGGGGTTGGGGACAAAAAGCAACTGAGACACATTGCGGTCTCTGTGTGCAACTCCACTGGTGCTGGGGGCAGGGTGAGGCTCCAGTGGGAGGGGCTGAGGCAGGAGGTGGGGGGATGGGGTCTCAGCCGAGGGAGGGTTATGGGGTGCCAGATCTCAGAGCAGGCTTAGTGCTGGGGGCCTCTTGCCTTGAATGGGCATGTGGAGTGTAGTGCAAGTGTGTGTGGCGTGGTCGTCCCTGAGCCCTGCCTCTGGCTGATGTGGAGCTGGCTTTTCTTTTCCAGCCCTATTAAAACCCAGAGCATGTTCTGACATTAGAGCAGGATGCAGAGTGAGGGGACCTCTGGCAAGACGTTAAATGGCACCAAGACTGAGGGCACCTTCCCTGAGTTCTCCCCTCTCCCCTGCCCCCCATCCTATCAGGCAACCAGGACTGGACCACCACCCAGCAAAGGCTGGCAGAAGGAGGCTGCCAGCCAACACCTTGGGTGCTGAGTGACCCGAAGCCTAGAGTTTCACAGGGACATTGGTCATTCACTTGTTCGTTCATTGGCTGAGTGCTTCTGGAACCCCCCTATGACATGCCAGGCAGGAAGACAGGCAGGAGGGTCACGGCGGTGACCAAGATGGACTTGGGGTCTGCCCCTCCCCTTCAGAGCACAGACAAGTAGGGGTAACCAGCTGGACATGGGTAGTGCCTGCACTGGGTTCATGGGTTGTGTGAAGGAGCTGGGCAGGGCCGGGTCAAGCCTCTGAGCCAAACTTGGGGCCTCGGGAAGAATTCCTAGAGGAGAACGGGTTGCACACGGGCCTGGAGGTGAGGTGGATGTGGCCAAGGAAAGGAGTGTAGGACAGCATTTCAGAAAATGGGTCTGGGGCCCCAGAGGCCCAGAAAGGAGTGAAGCACTGAGTGACAAGAGGGGTGAGGGGGACGGGTAGCAGGGCAGGGCAGTGGGCAGGCCTCATCTGTCACAAGGTGCAGGTGGCTGGACTTTGTTACGATGGCAGCTGGGGCCTTAAAGGGTTTGAAGCCAGGTCCTGACAACGTGAGGTTTGCTATTTATGAGGAGTTCCCTCCCTCCTGTCCTCCCCTCCAGAAGTGAATATTTACTGAGGCCCCAGTGTGTGCTTGTTCTGAATTACAGAGGCTTAAAAGATGAGAAAGTCACCTTCCCTGGATGTACAGCCATCCAGGTGGGAGAAGAGATGCTGTACCTACCCACCCCTTAACAAGGGAGGCTGAGGGTCTCAGAAAAGAGCACAGCCGATCTGACTCAGAAAGGTTTCTGGGGAGGTGACCTTTTTGCGGGTTTTGATGGATGAATAGGAGCTTGCCAAGTGGCTAAAATGATTAAAAAATAATTCTCCTTATGAGACGTTTGCTTCTGAAGTGGGAACTCAGTGAGAACTCCCAGGCAATGCTGAGCACCGTGACCCACTTACTCCTAACAACAATCCTATTAGAACCCCATTTTACAGAGGGGGCAACTTGAAGCATAGACTATCAAGTATGTAGTCTAAGGTCACACAGCTAGAAAGTGGCAGAGCCAGGATTTAGGCCTAGGATATAACTCCGGAGCCCCCCAACCCCGTACTGCACAGCCTCTGGTGCCCTGGACAGGGCCTATCACACACACACCCTCCTCCTTCACACTGGGGAGACCATACAAAGTGTCTGGTAACTCCCGATGTCTAATGCTCTGGTGCGTTTTTCAGGGGCTGGAAGCTTCCTGGGGAGTTGGGGGCTTGTAGAGTAGATAAATTGAGGCCTGGCAGAATGGCATTGTTTCCATTTCCCCTCAGCCAGGGCCAAGCAGTAGGGCTGGCCAGGGAGGGCAGCCAGTGCACCCACATGCAGGAACAGCAGCTTCAAGGAGACAGCAGACAGGTGCAGGGGGCAGGGACCTTGCTCAATGGCACCCATTCTGCCCACACTGCACAGTGGGAAGGAGGTGGCATTTTATCAGGACGTGGCCTCCTCCCTGCTGTGTAGTCTCTCCTGGAGGATTGTTGTGGGAGGGGGGATCCATTATTGGGCAAAATAGCAGCTGCTGACGTGAAAATGAAATATGGATTTAATACCTGCTTTTCGGCTTACAAATCATGCCCCCAGCCCAGGTGACAGGCAGCATAGATGCCCGACTCAGATAACAGACTGGAGGGGACAGAGGTACAGGCCTCACCTCCCAAACTCTCCAGCAATTCTCCCTGGGGTTCAGGAACCCAAAGTGGAGGCCAAGGGCCCAGGCTTGCTTCCCTGTGTCCCTAGGTGAATGACCATGATCCCTCCCTTGCACACACAATGCAGAGCAGGCAGCTGGAGGGTCCCAAGGAAGGCGCTTTCCCGGCCTGCAGCGACCTCGGCCTTGCCCCTCAGTAGTGCAGACTCCAGCCTTTGAATGGGGATGGCCCAGATCTGTTTGTTTTCCCTGAATGTGGGTGGCGCTGTCACCCCCACACTCCCAAACCGGCACCCAGGGGGGTCGAGAGGAGCTGATCAGCCCACTTCCTGCAACCGTCCATTTAGCTAGCGGTTCGCTCACTTTTATGAGTGGGCTGGCAGTGAACTCATCCCTGTTACAATGCACTCAGGGACCCTGACAACTAATTTAATTTAAAACAGCCTTGCAATAAAAGCTCAGAACGGAAAACTGCCGAGTCTTGGGGGTTATTTAACAAATTGCCTCACAGATAAATACATTAAAATGATTCTCGAACCAGAGTCGTGCAAAGTTGAAGTAAAATTAAGAAAGTTGAATCAAAATGTAAATTAATGGAGTTGAGATACAGCGTTGGAATTGGCAGGAGTCACGCTTGGGGAGTGTTGGCAATGGCTGTGCCTTCTGTTCAGGTGACTTGGCACCTCCAGGCAGTGCCAGAAACCCCTTCTGTCCCAGGCATCAGGAAGTTGGTGATGAGGCTACCCCAAGCCCACCCAGCACCTGCCCATCCTACCCTTCCACCTCTGGGGACACACAAGACTACCAGCCTGGCTAGTTCCCTGCCTCAGGCCAGCTCCCAGCATGCACTGGTAGATATAAAATGGAGGGTGCCCACCGCATTTGCCTCGCTGGTTGGCAGCAAAAATTAAAGAAGATTGGGTAAGTTAAAGGCTGGCACAGCATGAGTCTCTAGGATGATGATGATTAACTGTGCACATTTATTGCAGATGGATCTGTGTGTTCCCATTTGATTCACAAGTAAACTGAGCCCAGGGAGGAACAGGCAGGAGTCAGACTCCATGCACCTCCATCTCCTCCAGCCTGTACCGAGGGTGCTGATCTCACTTCTCTGTGTCTCTGTCTTTCCCAGCTGAGGGCGGGGAAGTTGAGGCTGAGCTGGCCACCAGCCTAGGCTCTGAACCCGAACAAGCATGGTTCTGAACCCCCACAGGCATGCCCACCTCTACCCCCACTCATCATGGGTTTGGCCTGCAGCAGCCCTCTCCCCTTGGCCAGGGTCAGCCTCAGCTTCCTTGGAGGTTCTCAGAGGTGTAGGGTCTTGGCAGGAGATGAGCACCCATGTGACACCCTCCGCCCCAACTGGAGTGGCCCCAGGTGCTAACAGACAGCCAGTGGGAACCTTATCTAGAACTGCCTTTCCAGATAGTGCCACTCACTGATCAGCCTGGAAAGGGAAGAAGAAGGATTCCCCAAGGAGTTGCAGGCAGAGGGTGTTGAGGAAGGATGAGGGTAAGATACTGACCACTCCTCTGCAAGGATGCAGAGCAGGAGGGTGGCTGTTGTGGGGTGGGGGCCTGCAGTGGACATCTTCATCTGGAACTACAATCCCATCTGACATCGGAGACAGCTCTGGACCTGCAGGGGAAGGTGCTGCCAGGCCTGGCTGAGGCGTGGGCTGTTAGCTGTCAGCGCCTGTGGGGAACGTGAGACTGGCTCAGCCCCGGGAGGTCTCTCTGTGGTCCAACCCCTGAGGAGCCAGACCCCTTCCTCTATCCGGCCTCAGACACCCTGGAGATTTTTGAACTCACTCCCTGATTAGAAGTTGATGGCCTGGGGTGGGGGGTGGGGTGGTCTAGGGGCCGGGCCACAGGAAGCCTGGGTAGGGAGCGGAGGGCTCTCCCGGCCCAAGCAGTTCCCTCAGATGGGGCCAGTGGTGGGAGGGGCCAGTGATGGGAGGGGCCAGACTACTTACTTCAGACAGCAATGACCTGACTGATCAAAGATCTGAAGATCCCCTACTCCGGAGTCTTCTCTAAGAGCTGTGCTTTCACAGGGGTCCTTGGCCACACCCCCAGGTCTCCCCTGGCCTGCTGGGTCACCTAAATGCTTCAGGAAAGCAAGCTGCCCGCTATGGCAGACGCAACAGGCTTCTTATTGACAGTCATTAAGTCTTAAGCTAATGCTTTGGTGAGAAAAAAATAACGTGATGAGGCTTTATCTTGGGCGCCCATCCCAGTCCTCAGCTGTGAAGGCGCATACTACCCTCTCCCTGACATCCTTCCCTGGGGGGAGGGGGGGGTCAATGTCCCTGTGCAGGGGACCAGAGGGAGGGCCAGGAAGCTGGGAGACACGAGGCTTCAGCAAATACCAGGCTCACTGCAGCCTTCCAAGAAGGAGATGAGATATATTACTGCTATTGTAATACCCCTTACACAGATATGGAAACTGAGGCCGTAGGAAGTCAGGTCATATGCTCAGGGTCTCACAGCTGGTTGGGTGACAGAGATAGGAGTCAAATCTCTGCTGTACCAGGGGGTGTCTAAGATTGCTGATTGGATCCCTTCTCAATCTTTGGAGGCCAGGTCAGGCCAAACCTTGGGGAAAGAATTGAACCACCTCCTCAGCTTCCCTGGGGCCCACAGAGCTGCAACTAAATCCTGATCCTCCCAGCCTTTCTGAGCTTGAATTTCCTCTCCTATAAAATGAAGCTGGCAGCACCTCCCCAGCAGAGCCACACATCCAGGCCTCGGGGAGGGAATGTGCAGGAAGTGTTTGGAAAACTCTAAAATGCCAAACAAACCTCCTCGCAGGCTGCAGGCGATTAGAGAGCCTGCCTGGCTCCCCTGAGGGGCCTCTGCCACTGAGGAGGAGAAAACACCATAACTAACACAGGCTGTCGGGGCCACGGGGGCCTCCCAGATGATCGGGACAGATTTAACAGGACTTTGAAAAATAAAAAAGGTAAAACAGAAAAACCGCTGCTTGCTCCTCCCGCTGCAATAAAAATGGATTTATTTGTTCGTGGAATGAAATTTAATAACTTTGGTGGGAGATGAGGCGTGAACGATAATAGTTTTTTTGCTCTTTCTCATTTTGGGGAGAGGGAGAAAAGTAAGGAGGAGTAAGGTGGTGGCCCCCCAGGCAGCTGGGGAATGGGGTGCTCATGGGTCTGAGTCCTCCAGGAGTTGGTTAAGTAGCTCGATGAGGGGCTGTCTTTATTCCAGGCTCCAGAGGAGCAACCCATATAATCCTCAGACCGTCAGCTTTCCCAGGCCAGCTATGTTCATCTCTTTATTGTCTCCTGTACCTGTTTGGGACACCAACAGGGCTCCATTAGGTAGATCCCTCTCTCCCAGGGAACCTGGACTTTTTTTTTTTGAAACAGAGTCTCACTTTGTCACCCTCCATAGAGTGCTGAGGTGTTATAGCTCACAGCAACCTCAAACTCTTGGGCTCAAGTGTTCTTGCTTCAGCCTCCCTAGTAGCTGGAACTACAGGTGCCCGCCACAATGCCTGGCTATTTTTTAGAGACAGGGGTCTCACTCCTGCTCAGGCTGGTCTCAAACTCATAAGCTCAAGCCATCCACCCACATTGGCCTCCCAGAGTGCTAGGATTACAGGCGTGAGCCACTGTGCCTGGCCAAACATAGACCTTTTCTACCCAGCATAGAGCCATGTAGGGTGCTAGGCTGCTCCCAGATTCCAGCTGGGACCATGGTTCCACGGTCTCTATCTCTGGGACCCAGCACACAGCAGCTCTCTGGCAATGTTTGTTGAAAGAATGAGTAGAAGTCATGGATGGGGACCAGTGTCTACCTTTTCTCTTAACCTGGTATGGCCAGTGTAGGTGCTGGACTGAGGGCAATGAGAGAGTCCCCATTCCCAACTGGGCCAGGGAAAACCTGGGGCCCATCCCAGACCAGGGCCTGCTCTTGACAGGTAGGAATCCCATTCCACCCCAGAACTACGGCTTCTCTGACTACAGGCTGTATTGCATCATCTCTCTGGGGCCTGTTTCCTCCTGTGGGAAGTGGGTACCACAGAATCCCCCTCACCCAGGTGGTTATGGGCTCACCATGAGACCAGGGCCCTTTGTCAAGCAGGTAGCCCCAGAGTCAGGTTTGGCAGGAGACTGGCCTGCCCCCTCCTCCCTAGGGCCTCTAGTACCTAAAGACCACAGGGGAGGCATGTATTTTTAGGCAAGGCTGTAAGGTGGTGGCCCCCCCAGGCAGCTGGGGAATGGGGTGCTCATGGGTCTGAGTCCTCCAGGGGTTAGTTAAGTAGATTGGGGCTGGTGATGGCTGGAGGCCTGGTATGGGGCCTCAGAGAGCACCACAGTCTTCCCACTGGCACTTCTAGGTCCAGGCTCCACAACCAACAGAGGCCAGAGCTGCTGAGAGGGACGTGGGCTCCTGAGCTGCTCCAACGGGTCGATAGCAAAACAAACGCGCTATTGACCGCCGAGTGCACTAAATCCTCCCGGCAGACAAGATGATGTGAGCCCGAATCGAATCGCCTGCTGAACTCATAACCGCTCGGCCCTGCCCCGCTGGCAGCCAGGGAAAGGTGCCGGGAGCTGCAGCTGGGCCCAGGGGGAAATGGCCCGGGGGTGTAGGGCCGGCTTCCTCCTCATGCTGCCCAGGGTGGCAGGGGTTGGTCCTGCACCCCTTCCTAGGACAGAGTGAGGGTGCAGGCCCTGGGAGTCGGGTTGGGAGCAGCAGCCTATGGGCACATCAGGGTGCGCCTCTGAGGGCTGCCTCTGGTGGAGGCTGTGGAAGCCAGTACAGGAATCCCAGAAGCCAAAATTGGAAGGTCAGCTGATCCAGCTTTTTTTTTTTTTTAAATAAATTAAAATAATTACATAACATTAGACAGATATGAAAAAACATATATGGCATTCCTGTAAGTTATGAGGCATATAAACCAAACACCCGTGAACCCGCCTTGCAAATTAAGCCCCCTGGGAACAGTTGGGTTAATATACCAGCCGCCATGCATCCTACTGTGTGGCCCTGGGCATGCACGTTGCCTGCCTGCCTTGGTCTCTGCAGTTATGCAGGGGTGACAATACTGTCCCCCTCCCATCCTGGTGATAGGTTGTTTGGGGGATTAGGTAAATCCAGATCTGTAAAGCGCTAGAAGCACATTAAAGAAGAACTGCTCCTGAAAGTGGGGGTTCATGTCTTCCTTGCTTTGTATTGCTGCTTTACTGCATGTGGGGGTCAGTGGCCCCTAATCTGAGCCTCTGAGGGTCCATGAACCTCAAGACTCCGCAAAAACCTAAGTGTTGGTGCGAGGGCATTACTTTCACAAAAAAGAGAGGGATTCTCAAGGTGATCCCCACAGCGTTGAGAGCAATATCCAACCTGCTTTCACTGCCCCACTTTATGAAGGGTCCTGTGGCCCCAAGAGGGGTAGAGACATGCCTACAGTCAGCCAGATACAGAGCTGCAGGTCCCACTCCTGATGACTCAGAGCCACTTGTCCCCACTGCAGGATGCCCAACCACATTCAGGGAGCCTGGGGAAAGGGGCCATGGGGCACCAGGCTCAGACCCCTAAGACTGCCTGCTCCTGCCTCAGTTTATCCTTCAATCTGGCCATCTGTGTACCCCAGACCCTTCTTGAGCACCTGCTGTGTGCTGATGGATCCAGCTGTGATCAATTTGCTGACACCTAGCTGTGGTCTCTTGGGACCCCACTGCCCCACGCTCATCTCTTCTCTTTGAGGCAGCCCAGGCCACACTCAGGGTCCCAAAGACCTATCTTTGAACCCCTCTTGGTATTTTCTGACTTCCCCTCTGGTGAGGTTACTGAATCTTTTCAAGGCTCAGTTCGGGCACCCATGAGATGGACAGAATGGAACTGGAAGGTTTATGGAAGGGTTAACTGAGGTCCTGTGTGGCACTTATTAATTAGCTTATTAATTCAACATTAGTGTCAGTTGCCCGCCACACCGAAGCCAGGCACAGGAGGCGCAGGTCAGAGCCGGCATGGGGATCTGCATCTGCGGCTGGGTCGGGAGCCTCCGCGGTCTGGCGCGTCAGATGGTGTGCATGTGCGTGGGTTCTCGCCTCCTAAACATACTCCTCAGGGAGTAAAAGCTGGGCCTCAGCAGGGTAAACACTGCAGCTTCCTGGGAGAAACGCAGCAGCTGTGTTCAGTCCTGTGCTGGGGAGGGGAGGCCCACAGGCTCTAGACCTTTGCATGGTCAGTCCCCAGACTTGGGTCTGGCCCAGGCATTTCAGGGCTCTAGTATTGGAGAACTGGCTGGGCTGAGCGCTGGAGGTGGGGGCTGGGGCTCCGCCCACCCAGGGTGCTTTGGAGGCCCAGTCACAAGGGAGAGGCAATCTGGCCAGCCTTCTGAGTTCCCAGCATGTCTACACAAGGCGACCTGCCAACCCAGCCAGCCAGAGGGATGTGGGTGGGAGAGTACCCTCCTCTCCAATCTGGCCCTGCCTCCCCGCCAAAGGAAGAGTTGCTTAGGATGTCACAACTAGACATGAAGCTGGCTAAGGGCAATGGTTCTCCTTTTATGATGGGGAAAAGGGAAACTGAGGCATAGAGAAAGGAAGGGTTTCCCCAAGGCCCAAGAATCCCATTCATGGGGGTCTCTCTGATCTCTATCAGGGTGTGAGGCTTTTGAGGAAGTTTCCCTCACCTTTTCTATCTGCTGAACTCCTAAGCATCCTTCAAGGCCCCAGCTCTGGGAGAATTCTCCTGAGCCCTGCCCTCTCCCCTCTGAGGTTCATAATAGCAGCTGCCTGTGCTGAGCTCCAACAAGGCACTCCCCTGATAGGATCCTACGTGACCCTCAGTTACAGATGAGGAAAGGAGTTCAGAGAGGTTGAGTTTCTGGCCCAAGGACACATAGCAAATAAAGGGTGGAGAAGCATTACAGATGCCACTTCTGTGCCATAGCTTCCCTCTCTGGAGACCCTCTGCTGCAGCACTTCTGTCACTGCTAAACTGGACTCTCTTTGAGGTGGGAGGACTGTGCTCTTCCAGAGTGTCCAGATACATGAACCCCCCTTTCTCTCTGGAGCCAGACATCATCACACTGCCTATGGGCCCCTGAGCTGCTACCCAGAGGCCCAGAGTGCCCAGGTGCGTGTCTCTTGCCACAAGCAGGTTATTAAATGGTATCACTGCCAAGCTGCTGGGATGGGATGGGGAAGGCCGTGGCCTCCCTGGTGACCAAAGGGGTTACTTCCCATCATGTCAGTCGGGCTCCTGTGCACTGCACCCCTCTCCCCAGAGCTGAAAAGGGAGGTACAGGATCCAAGACCCCACCCTAACCTCCTGTGGGACAGAGGGAAGGTGTGGGGACAAGGAGCAAGGTTGTGCCCCACTATGGCTCCAGGAAGCACCCTGACTTCTCTGGGCCTTTTTCTTCCACTTGGAGAAAATAGGAAGTGAGGGTGACCTCAGAGGGTAGCTTGTGAGGCTTTGAGGCCAATAGCCTGGACCAGCCTGATAAGACACATGCTCCACCCTCTCAGGGAATCCTGAGCCATGTCCAGACCGCCTGGGACCTTGGCTGATGACCCCCCTCACCCAATTGGGACAGAACTGACCCTTCTGGGTCCAAACCATTCCCTAGGCACCTGGGCGCACTTTACATCCCTCATTGCTTTTTTTTTTTTTTTTTGAGACAGAGCCTCTACCTGACACCCTGGGTAGAGTGCTGTGACAACACAGCTCAAAGCAACCTCCAATTCCTGGGCTCAAGCGAGTCTCCTGCCTGTGCCTCCCAAGTAGCTGGGACTAAAGGCACCCACCACAACGCCCGGCCATTTTTTGGTTGCAGCCGTCTTTGTTGTTTGGCGGGCCCAGGCTGGATTCGAACCCGCCAGCTCAGGTGTACGTGGCTGGCGCCTTAGCCCGTCGAGCCACAGGAGCCAAGCCTACATCCCTCATTTCTTTTGCTCCTCGTGATTCCATACTGCGCCCATTTTCCAGATGGGGAAACTGAAGCTCAGAGAGCCTGTGTAACTTGCCCAAACCACCCTGCTAGTAGGTGGCAGAGCCCCAGACAGGCTCAAACTGAGGGTGCGGGCAGAGGTAGATGGCTTATCTGGCCTGGTGACCTCCTCAGGGTGGACTCTTGTCCATTTGTCCAGCCTGATATGTGCATATGGAGTGACAACCCACACAGCTCTGAGGAGGGACAAGGGCCAAATTTGACCCTGGGATCTTGAGATGCCTTAGGCTGGGGTAGAAGGAAGCTGGATGGACTAACCCCACCCCACACTGGCCTCTTGGCTTCTCCTTTCCACATGTGGCCTCCTGGCTGATCCATCTTGCAGACAGAGCATCTCCCTAAAACTGTCTGACCCTGCCAGTCACCCCTGCCCTGACCCAAGAGCTTCCAAGCTTCCAAGCTTCCACCCTCCCACCCCTCCCCCTCCCTCCAGCTCCTTGCTCCTGGAGTGAGCCACACCTGTGCTCCCTGCCCCCCGTTTCATCCTGCAGAGCTCCACTTCCTCAGCAAGACCCTCTGACTCTCACCAGGTGCCCCCAGGACCATCCACTTCTTCTTTTTTTTTTTTTTTGTAGAGACAGAGTCTCACTTTATCACCCTCAGTAGAGTGCTGTGGCGTCACACAGCTCACAGCAACCTCCAACTCCTGGGCTTAGGTGATTCTCTTGCCTCAGCTTCCCAGTAGCTGGGACCACAGGCGCCCGCCATAAAGCCTTGCTATTTTTTTTTTTGTTGTTGATGCAGTTCGCTGGAGCTGGGTTTG
>CAUYON010173539.1:0-30992 GCA_963573935.1 Arctocebus calabarensis | reverse complement strand
CTTTGGCATATGGGGCCGGCACCCTACTCCCTGAGCCACAGGTGCCCCCCCAGTAAACCAACTTATTGATTTATTGATCTGTTGCATAATCTTTTTATTTTCAATTTCATTGAATTCTGCTGTAATTTTGGTTATTTCTTTTCTTCTGCTGGGTTTTGGGTTGGCATTTTCTTCCTTTTCTAATTTTGTGAGATGTCCCATTAAATTGTTCACTTCCTCTCTTTCCATTCTCTTGAGGGAGGCTTGGAGTGCTGTAAATTTTTCTCTGAGGACTGCCTTTGTGGCATCCCAGAGGTTCTGATAATTCATGTCTTCATCGTCGTTTTGTTCTAAAAATTTGGTAATTTCCTTGTTAATCTAGTCTATGACCCAGCTATTCTTTGGTGTAAAGTTATTTAGTTTTCATGTTTATGTATGAATATGCAGATTCCTGTTGTGGTTGAGTTCAACTTTTACTCCATGATGATCTGAGAAGATGCAAGGAATAATTTCTATTCTTTTAAATTTGCTGAGGTTAGACTTGTGACCTAAGATGAGATCAATTTTAGAGTATGTTCCATGGGCTGATGATAAGAATGTATATTCAGTTTTGTTAGGATGAAGTGTTCTGTAGATGTCTGTTAAATCCAACTGTTGAATGGTTAAGTTTAAGTCTAAGAATTCTTTGCTTAGCTTCTTTTTGGAGGCTCTATCCAAGACTGTCAAAGGAGTGTTAAAATCTCTCACTACTACGGAGCTGGAGGAAATCAAGTTGCTCATGTCTGTTAGAGTCTCTCTTATAATTTGAAGCAAATTCTGTTGATTACATAAATGTTAATAATTGAAATCTCAAAATATTGAGTGTTACTGTAAACAAAAGTGAAGTGACCATCCTTATCGTTCCTTACTTTTGTTGGTTTAAAGGCTATTGTATCTGTGAATAAAATTGCAACACCTGTTTTTTTCTGTTTCCATTTGCTGGAAATATATATGCCCATCCCTTCACCCTGAGTCTATATTTAATCTTTTAAGGTAAGATGAGATTCTTCTATGCAGCAGATATCTGGCCTGAGTTTTTGTATTATGTCAGCAAACCTGTGCCTCTTTAGAGGGAAATTTAAGCCATTTACATTAATTGTAAATATTGATAAGCCTGGAAGAATTTTTATTATTGAGTTTTTTGAAAGTCCAGTGGACATTTTTAATCCTTTCTCCT
Organism: Arctocebus calabarensis; assembly: GCA_963573935.1. NCBI lineage: Eukaryota > Metazoa > Chordata > Mammalia > Primates > Lorisidae > Arctocebus > Arctocebus calabarensis. The sequence goes on along the minus strand of CAUYON010173539.1, from coordinate 29,797 downwards.
CTGTGGAAGTTGGAATTTGATCAAAAGTTTCTGAGTGAGTTTACTTTTGTGGTAGAGGATTGCACTGGTCATTATGGAGGCTAGGTCTGAGAATATCCTGGAGAGGTTGTTTAGTTATGGCAAATTTCTTCAACATGGGAATGTCATTAAAGTATTTAATTTCTCCATCATAAATGAAACTCAGTTTAGCTGGATACAGGATGCTGGGTTGAAAGTTATTTTGTTTTAGGAGATTAAAAGTTGATGACCACCCCCTTCTAGCTTGAAAGGTTGCAGCAGAGAGCTATGCACTCATTCTAATATTATTCCCCTTGTAGGTTATGACTTTCTTCTGTCTGGCCAATTTCAGAATTTTCTCCTTCATTTTAACTTTGGCAAAGTTAATTATAATGTGTTTAGGAGATATTTTATTCAGGTTGAGTTGTGCTGCGGTTCTGAAAGGGTCTGCTATTTGATTTTCAGAATCACTTGGCATGTCTGGAAAGTTCTCATACATTATCTGATGAAGAAGAGCCACTGTGCCTTTTGAAGTCACCTCATTGCCCTCAGGATTTCCTATAAGGTGAATACTAATTTTCTTCAAATTATCCCAGAGCTGTTTGAGAGAATGATCCATGTTTGCTCTCCATTTATCTTCCTCTTTGTGAGTTTGGGAGCATTCAAACCTTTGTCTTCAATGTCAGAAATCCTTTCTTCTGCTTGCTCCATTTTGATACTGGAAGATTTTACTGTCTTTCTCAAATCTTTGAGAGCTGCAAATTCTTGTCTCAATGTGTCAAAATCTTTGATGATTTTGTCTTTGAATTCATTGAATTCTTGAGACAACTTTTGAAATGCTCTTTGAATTTCTAATTCCAGCATTACCTCCCTTCTATTAATTTTATTTGCAATCCAAATTCTGAATTTGATTTCTGATATCTCAGCCATCTGTTTATGAATGGGATCTTCAGTTGTGTCTGCCATGTCATTTCTTGGGGGAGTTGATCTGTGGTTATTCATGTTACCAGAGTTCTTCTGCTGATTCCACCCAATAATTACTTTACCCCTTTTGGCTAGATGAGCAGATAAAGTGAAGTTGGAGTGGGGGTTCTTAGAGTAGTGATTATCTAGCCGTTTGCCCAAGAGCTGAGACTGGTGTCTGTACCTTTTCCCCTAGAGCTTTGCCAAGGACCCATATAGTGCTGTGGCCTAAGGAAATGGGGACCTGCTTGTGTGGTGGGGCTAAGTGGCTCTGTCTTGTTTTCAGCTGGTTTCTGTCCTACCCTAGTGAATCAGTTACTCTAGGTTGAAGTCCCAGCTGTGGAGAAATACCAGCAATTAAGTCATTCTGCTCCCACAGGCAAGAATTGGAAAAGGAAAATCAAACCTTCCCACAATGACACACCCAGGGTATCACTTTGGATAATCCTTGAGTTATTGGCCCAGTTTAAGAGGTCCAAATCAGCCATCCCAGTCAGCCCCAGTCTTAGGTGGGAGAGTTCAAAAGGTCCCCAGCAAGCAAATAATAGGTATCTGCTGGCAGCTCAAGTATGACTTGCTCCAGTGCTCCATGAGGTCAGAAGGATGCAGGCAGCAAGTAAATTAGTCTGGGAAGATTGATATCTCCTTCCTCACCTTGCACCTCTGTCACACTCAGTCACTGGTAACCTTGCAGGGCTATGATCCAGTTCCTTCCAATGAGCCGATGCTCTAGGGATTTGTCCCTGCCTGAGTCACAGGAGATCTATGTCTCCTTGGGCAGGGTGCTGCTCTCTGCCACTATCCTGCAGGGGGAGATGAAGCCTGACAACCTCAGATGTTTAATGAAGGCTGAAGTGGTTCACTCAGTTCCAGTCCTGCCCCTGATTGATGTTGCTGACAGAACAGAATGATTTAGCAGAATTTGTTTCTGTCCTGGCTATATTCCTTTGTGGATCAGACACTGTTTGAGTTCACAGAAACTGTGACTCATCCCAGGTCTGTGCCACTGCCTGGAGCTGGAATATCTGTATCAACTGCAGTCTGTATTGGGGTGGGCGTGATTAGAGCTCACATTCCGCTTTCAGTTTCCTACCTGCTTTTTCTCAGCTATGATCACCTGAGGGCTGAGTGCATCTTAGGTACACTAAAGCAGTCCTGGCTCAGCCCCGCCCTGGAAGTATGCCATCTCTGCACATGCGTATTCTAGTGCCCGTGCTCCACCCAGGCAAGTACTACCTCAGGCATACCCTTTACTCAGGGGGCCTGTGTTTCCATCCCAGATCTGTTCCACCAGTGGCTACCACCAGAGAAGATGCCCAACTTCCTCTAGTTGCCCAGAAAGGCAGGAAATGTCTCTTCAAAATGTCCCCAGGGGTGTGAGCCCTATTTTTCTTGCTGCTGCTGCTGCTACTCTGTGTCATGGGGCACTGTCTTTCCCTCTCCCATAGGGTGCCCTCAGCCTCAGTTCACTGTCTTTTCCTTACTCCTGTGCTGCAGAATCAGCATGGACCTGCCACAGCCTACACCCTGTCAATACCTCTTGAGAAAATGCCCAAGAATCTGGACTACATGGGGACAGGCTTTCAGACCTCAGGGTGAGAGTGGATGGGAATTCTTGGAGTTCAGAATTGCAGGTAGACAATTTATACAGTTTTATACAGTTTTACATCTGGTGGGAGAGTGCCATGGCACAATTGTAAGTCCTCTCTAGGGAAGGAGTTCTGGATTTTAGAGGGTCTCTCATGTGGGATAAAATATGAGGGGATCTAAACTCTGCTCACTTATTTGTATGGAGTATACTATGAGCTGTTCTCATGAGGGAGGAAACTCCCATCTGCTTGGTGATGGATTTTGTACCTATTGTTTGTTTCCTTGGGGTCGCAGCGCACCTCCGCAGGGTTGATGTGCATTCTTCAACCTTCTCTCTTGAGTAAGCTCCAAACCATTGGCTTACTTGCTAAACTTCTGTCCTTTAATCTCCTTCTGGATGGGAGCCTCTGTGGAAAGCTGGCTCCCGTTGGCCCATTAGCATTATTCTTAATGTCCACAAAAATGGAAATAAATCAAGTGCTCTTTAACTGATGAATTGACAAATAAAGTATGATGTAATATATGCCTAGAGTGGGATTTTGTTCAACCATGATAAGGAATGAAGAACTCATCCATGTTACTAAATGGATTGACCTCCAAAACATAATGCATTGTGAAAGAAGCCCAATACAAAAGTGAACTTAATGTATGATTCTGGGCAAAATTAATAAAGACCACACAAATGTGAACAATCAAAGGTTATCTATTTAAAGCTTGTTGTAGCAAGGGAAGCAGATGCCATCATTTGTATTTTACAGAGACTGTAAGACAGGCAGAATAATGATACAAAGGGAAGAAGTCAGTTATATCCTAATTGGAGGCTGTTGAATCTAGAAGCTGTAAGTAGGCTAACTAGAAGCAGAGCATTCTAAGTCATTGGTTAGGAAGCATATTTCACTTTCCCTAATTTTTCTTAAGTGGAAAACAGGACAAGATTTGGGAAAGCTTGTCAATTATTACTCAAGCCCTAGGCATTTGAGGCCTATTGTAGTAAGGTTTATTCTAGACTGTTTGCTAAAGATAGTAAGTTGGCTTCCTGGGCTGATTACTGGTCAGAATTCCATTTTTTAGACTCATGGTGGTCTGTCTATTGTTCCTTTGTGTCTTTAGTGCCCAGTTCATTTTATAAAGTGTTCACTATAGCCAAAACCATACAGTCAGAAAGCACATTAGGGGTTGCCTTGAACCAGGGAGATGGGATAGAGGGTGTCTGTTAATTGAATAGGCATAAGTTTTCTTTTTAGATTTATGCAAATGTTCTAAAATTAGATTGTAGTATAATATTTGTACTTTGCAAATATAGTAGAATAATATGGAATTATGTTCTTTATATCATTTAAATTATAAGTCTATAAGCTTATAAAATAACTTGCTAATGATTTTTATACTGATATGAAATGTTATTTTGGATGTATTTGGTTAAATGTATTTATAATTAACATTAATTTCATTCTTTATTTTTATTACTTTGACTATTAGAGATTTTGAAATTTCTTATGTGTCTAAGATTTAACTTGTATTTTACATTTTTGAAGTAATGGGAAATTAAGATTGAAAATGGGATCACGCACACACAAATGTTTTGAAAGTGGAATTTAGTAGGATCTTCGGTGTCATTACTTTTGCCTTTTGTAAACTTAGGAGAGGAAATGGAAGTACCTAAGAGTTTGTTGGGAAGAAGCAGGAGTAAGAATCTCTGCCTTTTTACTTTGGCCTAGAATCTTTTTCTTCCAGCTCACAACTACCTGCATTGTATGTAAAAAATTATCAGCTTCTATGAGCAGTAACAACTTCAGAAGTTTTTTGACCACATTGAGAAGTAGTGAACATATCTCAGGGAGAAAAATTGGGTCTTAGGAATTATAAGCCATACTGTGTTTTAAAGCAAGGAAGGGGTTTTTATTTTATTTTTTAGAGACAGAGTCTCACTTTGTCACCCTTAGTAGAGTGCCGTGGTGTCACAGTTCACAGCAACATCAAACTCTTGGGCTTGAGAGATTCTCTTGCCTCAGCCTCCCAACTAGGTGGGACTATAGGTGCCTGCCATAATACCCAGCTATTTTTTTGTTGCATTTTAGCCGGACCAATTCAAATCTGCCAGCCTTGGTATATTGGGCCTGCACCATACTCATTGAGTCACAGGTGCCACCCGGAAGGGGAGTTTTTAAAAGGAAGCTGAAGGTGATTACATAAGTTGTTTTGAGAGAATTATTATGAGTGAAAGAGGCTGGCTTAGTACCCGAGTCCAGTTTCGTGGTGTTGCCGTTCAGGAGTTGAAGGCTGGAGAGGAAACTGAAATGTTTTCCAGGATGTTGTGATGGTGGTGGTTTGGTTTAGTTCAAAGGTTCTGGGTCTTTCTATGTGTGTTTTTGGTTTTTGTTTGTTTGCTTTCTGCAAGATTTCAGGTCAGGTAGGCAGGCAATCCTTCTTAGAATGGCTTCTTGATTCCTTTTAGACCTCTGAATTAGAGTGCTGCCATTTTGTATGTCCCATTTCACAGGTGAAATCTCTTTTTTCTTTTTCTATAATATCTGTCCATATTTCTGGTAACTGCAGGCGGACTTTGCTTTTGGAAAACATCCTTTCCCCACTGTGTACTGCCTGTGTAATGTCTGTGTACACCCTTGCCCATAGTCTGTGTACTATCTGTGTACTATTTGGGAGTACAGGTAAGGATAGTCACCTGTACTAGTTGTAGTTATCAGTTCTGAAATGAGTCCATTTAATTGGCCCAACTTGGAGATTTTAGGAAGGCAAAGTCCCTCTTTTGCTGAACTCAGAGCAGAAAAATTTAAGATGGATTTTAGTGGCTATCGCATAAAGATAGCTGACCTATGATATAGAGAATGGCAGAAACTCCTAATATCACTTCAGCCTCTGGACCTAGCCTTATCTGAAATTAATTTATCAGGCATGAAAGTCAATGCATTTTTTTTAAACTAAGATGATTCAAAATAGGTTTTCTATAATTTACAACAGAAAAAATCCCTGGTTGTTATTTAAACCAGTGGTTCTCAACCTTTGGGTCACAACCCACGATAACTGTATTAAAGGATTGCGGCATTAGGAAGGTTGAGAACCACTGATAAATGAACCACGAGGGGTGTTACAGAAATCATTTGCACATGCATAGGCTCTATCTTAAGCATCCTGAACTAAATCTTTGGTAAGCTGGAGAAGGTATTTTGAGGAATTTGAATAGTGAAAAATTAATTACCTTAGAGTGTATATTTTCTTTGTGAGTCATCCTGTGTGCTTGTTTTGTGAGAGTGGAATTTAGAAGTAACAAGTCTGTAGTTTCTCTTTTTTTCTGGAGGATGAGATGATCACCAATCACATCTAATAATTAGTGAGTGTGTTTCAATTTAGATTTTATCTACTTTACCTATGTGTCCTTATAATGTGACAGTCTTTGGACAATATCTGGAAGATATTGGAATAAGAATATCCAGTTTTGATTATCCCCAACGTTCTTCCCCCATCCTTTCCTGGCTTAACCTCAGAGTCACTGTTAGAATTTAGTTTGTAAATCACCTTAAATTCAAGGTGCAAGAAAATGGCTCCTGGTATTTGATGTACTTACAGTCCTCTGTGAATAATATTGAGAGAAAGGAAAATCTGAAAAAGATTTGTGTTTGTGGCTCTTGTCTGCCATCTGAGTTTCAAAATTGTGAGAATATGTGTGAACTTCTTCTCTTTTGTGTCATGGTTGAGTCATGAGAGCTCATGTAAACCAATGTGTATTTTGAAGTGTTTGAGGGTAGAGTTGAAGGAGGAGGCAGGAAGGAGGAGAGGAACCAGTATGGGGATCAAGGAGAAGTTTTACTAAGAGGAAAGAGAAGAAAGGAAGCTGACCAGAAGTCAGCTCCCCATCACACAGCTCCAAGAGGCTTTTATTGACCTTGCCAGTGTAGCTGGGATGTGGAAGGGGATTGCTAGGGCAGTCTTTCTCTTGTGTAGAGGAATTACTCTTTTCACTATAGGCTAAACTTGGAGTCACTCCCTTCTATAGAGAGAGTCACTCCCTTTGTAGCAGGGGCCAATATTTGGTGCCAGCTGGGGCTATGGTGGAACATTACAGTTCTGTTGTTTCCCAGGAACCTTGGCCTTGAAGCATTACAGGGATGTAAGGAGGAGGATGGGTCTGCTGTGATCATGCAGTTTGGGTTCTAGCCTGTTTTCTCTAGCTAGCTGTCCTCCCAACATGGCTGTACTCTTGTCAGGGTTTTAAGAATTCCTTCCCCTCTTAGGCATGGGCATCTTTCTGCCTGGGGAGACTGAAGGTATCTGGAATACACAGCAGAGCACCTGTGCATTCAAAGATCAGTCACAACACAACATAGATTACCAGCAGGTTTGCACTAGGACTACATCTTACCCACTTATCTGGAAGCAAGTAGATTGGAACTATCTGGGTTCAGAGGAGTCTAATAGTTTTTGGAAATGTTGTGTTTGGAAAGAAACATTCAGGACTTCACAGAATCATTCCTAGATTAACCCCCAAAGGAAGCTGCTGCTTCAGCTACTGGGGAAGGAACTGAAAGCCAAGCCATAATCTTGAGGGAGCAGCCTTTGAGAGTTACCCTGACACTACAATGACTGAGTGCTATCTTGTGCAAGGGCTTCACTAGCTCCAAGAGGGCGGGTGAAACGAGTAAGGCATGGCTCCTGCTTTTAGGAGGTCTTGCAATGTGGAAGGAGACAGAGCCGTCTTAAATGCCTCACCTATCCAATAAGAATATGATATCTGTCTCACAGGAATTCCTGCAAAGATGTAATGCTGAAATTTATTTATAATATCAAAGGAATATTTACTCCTAGACCATGGTATAAGTCTCGATAAGTATGTGATTGATAATCATGACTCCATTTTTATCTCTTAATTATAAATCATGAAATATAGAATAGTCTGTTTGCTCTTGATAGGTAAAGAATTGGACAACCCTGATCAAGATATTTGGTTCAATTGCAGTAAAGAGAGACAGGATACTACTATGAATTCATTCAGAGTGTGTTTGTTTTTCCTGGATTATCCCAAGTGGAACTTAGGGGTGACATCTCTTTCATCCATTTCCAGATACTGTCTTAATTCAAGTGTAAGTGTGTGTGTGTGAGGGTTTAACATTCAAGAAATTATAATTTGCTTGCTAACTTTGCAAATAGCTCAAAAATATCTGAGAACCAAATTTGTTACTTATGTGATACATTTACCTAGGTGCCTGGCATTTATTAACCCCTCGGTCTGTGCCAGGCACTGCATTAAGAATGATTCATTTCATGAAGTGTTTATATAAACTGCACATGTGTGCCATTGTTATTCCTATTTTATAGAGGAGATGAATGAGACCATCTTTCACAGTCATATAGATACCAATTATTAGAGTTGAGATTTAGTCTCAGCTGTTCTATTACAGAGGTCATACCTATTCTTAACCACTGTGCTCTTGAGATTACTTGGTGGTTGTTGTTTCTGAGGTTCTCAGGACATTAGGACTATTAATTCTAGTCTCAGTGTTCACTCTTTATCTTGTGGAACACTACATTTCCACAGATATGGAGGAACTGAAATGCTTTTCTCAGGCAAAATTTTGTCCCATCATGATTAACTGTGACTCTCATGTGTTGAAACTTAAGAAAGGTCCACCCACCCCTGCCACTTTTGTTAACATCCACCTGTTATTATCTGTTTAGTTAAACCCAGGTGAGGCTGTGTATTTTTTAACCTTCACTAGTACAAGCATTCAGCTTACTCTCTGACCTTAAATGTGAATCAGTTGGAAAATGAAATAATTAAGGTATAAATCTCTAGATCAGTGAATTTCTTTCTTTCTTTCTTTCTCTTCCTCCCTCCTTCCCTCCCTCGCTCCCTCCCTTTCCTTCCTTCCTTCCTTCCTTCCTTCCTTCCTTCTTTCTTTCTTTCCTTTTTTCTTTTCTTCTTTCTTTCCATCTCTCTCTCTCTCTTTCTTTCTTTCTTTCTTCTTTCCAGAATCTCACTATTTTGCCCTTGGTAGAGTGTCGTGGAATTACATCTCACAGAAACCTCACACACTTGGGCTTAATGATTCTCTTGCCTCAAACTCCCAAGTAGCTGGAACTACAGGTACCTGCCACAACTCCCAGCTATTTTTTTGTTGCAGTTATCCTTGTTGTTTAGCAGGCCCAGGCTGGGTTTGAACACGCCAGCCTGGGTTGTATGTGGCTGGCACCATAACCACTATGCTACGGGTGCCGAACCTAGGTCAGTGATTTTTCAACTGGTGTGCCATAAGAGGATTTTAGATGTGCTATAAAAATTTTCAAAGATCGTTAGTTAAATTATTTTCAAAAGAAGATGAAAGCACAGTAAGTATATTCTCTTTTTTTCTTTTTGTTGTTTTTGTCCAGGGCTGGGTTTGAACGTGTTACCTCTGGCATATGGGGCTAGCGCCCTACTCTTTGAGCCACAGGCACTGCCCCCCAGTATATTCTCTTTTTTAATTCTTTTTTTTTGGTCAACATAATTTAAGTGTGCCACATACTTAACTATAGGTTCAAGTGTACTATGATATAAAAAAAAGTTGGAAAACACTGCTTTAGGTCACATTCCTAGAAATTCTAAAGCAATTAGCCTCCACAGGCTTCTGCTTCTACACATGTTAAAAAGTACCCCCATGTTTCTGACTTATGTTTCTGGAACACAATGTGGAATATATATATTGAGAGAGAGAGAGAAATTTGCCAGAAATTGTTTCTGTCCTCAAACTTAGAATTGCACTCAAGTCAACAGAGAGAATGTTAACATGTGAAAATGTATGTTATTGAATATAATATAAATTTTAATACATGCAAATTTAAACATATTTATCCCTTTGTTGATACTGGATTTGTGCACTTATCCACTTATAGCCAGCTGACTTGCCTACTTGTGATGATTTTACCTTTTCAAAATATTTTCACATCTCAATTTTAACAGTTGAAATTCAAGATATCTGAATGAGAAGAACAGACATCGCCCTAGTTTATAGCTGAGAAAACTCTAAGCAAGATCAGATGTTCTTTCTAAGTTTCTAACTTGTGTCAATTATGAGATTTTGTTATGAGATCATCCAGGGAAATCCTTCTGTAGGGACCATACCTGGCATTGGATGTCCCCTGCTCTATCTTCAATGTTTCTGGTCAAGTCCAAGGTAAAAGATAAGGAGGAATATGAAAGTAGGTCAGAGATCCTCTGGTCCAAACTGCTTGTGGATTCATGCAGCTCAAGAGACAATGAATGATCCCTCTTTAGTGGCTATGACATATAGCACCATGTGTCTGCTGAGGCTCCCTTATACTCCTACCCACCAACTTGTATTAGCTCATCTACTGCCTTCATGTTAAAATTGAGTACACTGGATTCTTGCTTCTCCATTCTTCTGATGCTTTACTAAGAAGAATGTGTTTCAACTAGATCAAGGGCCAGATCTTGATGTACAAAATTGGTTATGGAAGCAATAAGAAAGCAAAGCATATGCTGCTCTGTGATTTCCAGAAGTTCTTTGTCCACAACATCAAGGGGTTTAAAGTACTGCTGATGTGCAACAAATCTTACTGTGTAGCAATTGCTCACAACGTTTCCTCCAAGAACCGTAAAGCCACTGTGGAAAGAGTAGCCCATCTGGTGATTGAGTCCCCAGTCCCAATTGCAGGCTGTGCAGAGAAGAGAATGAATAGACAGTTCATGTGCACATTTGTGGGGCTGTAGGGTGGGAAGCCCTGGGATGGGAGACAAGCAGACCAGGCTCAAACTGGCCTCTTCCTGTCACTGGCTTTGTGATCTTGGCTAAGTCACTTAACATTTCTGGGCCTGGAGTATTCTTTTATGAAAGGCAGATGATAACAAAGCACCATGGAGGAGTTTTTCAAATTGTCTATAGCATTTCAAAGCATCTGGCCAGTTTCAGGGTAGGTCCTTAGAGAATGATGGTTTGTTTCATGTCCAATATCCCTTTTGTCTCATCTCTAAAGTCCAACATAACACTGAGTAAGCACAATTCCGTATATTGTTGGTTAGACCCTGCCATGTTTGTAAAGATATCCTACTACATATTCATTGATGCAAATCAGCCTCTAAAGCTACAGCCTTAGACTCTGCAAACTTAGATCTGGATATGAACAGGAATTTCAGCAAGTGTTTCCAGATTATTTTAACCAGAAGGAGGGTAAACAGTGAACAGCTAGAAGAAACTTTCTTCCTGTTTATTTTTGGTCTGGGGAGCAGTGAAAGGAAGTGGGGATCCCTAGCAATGGATTTCTGCTGAGTGAGTAGCACCCTTGGATTATAAGTGCCTTAGGGCAGGGGGATCACTATTCTGTTCACTACGCATCTCAGCTGACAGCACACAGCGATAGACAATTGCTGCTACAATACACAGTTAATATGAGTTGATGAAGGGACTCCCTCACTTTGGTTCTTAATGGTTTCTTGAATTTTGTTATTGGCTCATTTATTTAATTTTTATTATTATTGTTTCTCTGGCTATGTTATAAACTCCTAAAAGGCAGGTTCTGGTAAAAATAGTCACAAAAGGAGCTGTGATTTCTAAAATATCAACTAAATCTGCTTATGAAAGGCCCTGTGGGACACACATCACAAACAATCTTCCCATATTTTTTTCCGCAGTTTTTATAGTTTTATTTAATCACACATAAAATGTGCACACGAACTGTCTATTCATTCTCTTCTCTGCACAGCCTGCCACTGGGACTGGGGATTCAATGACCAGATGGGCTACTCTTTCCACAGTGGCTTTGTGGTTCTTGGAGGAAACGTTGTGAGCAATTGCTACACAGTAAGATTTGTTGCACATCAGCAGCACTTTAAACTCCTTGACATTGTAGACAAAGGACTTCTGGAAATCACAGAGCAGCATATGCTTTGCTTTCCTATTGCTTCCATAACCAATTTTGTACATCAAGATCTGGCCCTTGATCTAGTTGAAACACATTCTTCTTAGTAAAGCATCAGAAGAATGGAGAAGCAAGAATCCAGTGTACTCAATTTTAACATGAATGCAGTAGGTGAGCTAATACAAGTTGTGGGTAGGAGTATAAGGGTGTGGGGAGACAGGAGGAGGGTGGGAAATGGTATGATAGTGTATGGCACACCTCTTGGGGCAGGACATAATTACAAGGGGAGCATTACCTAACAAACATAATCAGTGTAACCTAATTCTTTGTACCCTCAATGAATCCCATACATATAAAACAAAACAAAACAAAACAAGATACTAACTTTAAGTATGGTCATAGTAATACATATACATAAGAAGAGAAAGATGGCAGAAAATAGGCAAAAATGATAGCTGTCTCTAAATTATAGATATTAGAAGATTTGGTTTTACCTTTATTCTTTCCTATATTTTGTAAGTTTTATACAATAATATTTAACTTATTTTATAAGGTTAGGAACATGAATTAGTTTTGAGAAAGTATATTATAAACATTGTTAACTTCAGTTAAGAATTGCTGTGCAAAAAAACATGCTTTCCTGACGATTTAAAGTTCAGAAGCAGATGGGGGCATATAAATACACCCGCTTATATGCTTCTCTGTACTGTTTACTTGTTAAAATTTTTTTTTTGTTTGTTTGTTTTTGAGGTAGAATCTCACCCAGTTGCCCTGGGTAGAGTGCCATGGCATCATAGCTCACAACAAGCTCAAACTATTTGGGCTCAAGCAATTCTCTTGCCTCAGCCTCGTGAGTAGCTGGAACTACCAGAACCCACCTCAACGTCTGGCAATTTTTCTTTTTTTAGACATGGGATCTCACTCTTACTCAGGTTGTTTTCCAACTCCTCAGATCAGGCAATCCTCCTGCCTCAGCCTCCCAGAGTACTGGGATTACAGGTGTGAGCCACTACATTAAAAATTAACCACCAACATTTTTAAAAATTAACAAGTATTTTATTTCAGAAATTACTAAAAAAGAAAGAAGGACTAAAATAGTATATTATTTTCCTGTAACTGTTGTAACAAATTACCAGAAGCTTGGTGTCTTCAAACAGCTGAAATGTACTTTCTTATGGTTCTGGAAGCTAGAAGTCTAAAATCAGTTTCACTGGATTGAAACTAGCAAGGTCGTGCTCCTCCTGGGTAGTCTGTTCCTGACCTGGCAAGGTCGTGTTCCTCCTGGGTAGTCTGTTCCTGACCTGGTAAGGTCGTGCTCCTCCTGGGCAGTCTGTTCCTGACCTGGCAAGGTCGTGCTCCTCCTGGGTAGTCTATTCTTGAGCTGGGAAGGTCATGGTCCTCCTGGGTAGTCTGTTCCTGACCTCCTTCAGCTGCAATGGCTGCCAGCGTTACTGGGCTTATGGATCCATCATTCCAATCTTCGTGGCCAGTGTCTTCAAATTTCCTCTGCTCCATCTTCACATTATCTTTTACTCCAGGTAGTCAAATTTCCCCCTAATGTTCTGTATACGGGTTCGTGTTACTACGTTTAGCGCCCACTCAGAAAATCCAGGTCAATCGTGTGAAAGTCTTTGTCATGTAAGGTAATATTTCCAGATTCCATGGGATTAGGACCTCTCCAAATGGAAAATGTTCACAAGCAAAGATCCCCAACTTGCTTTCTAAATGGATTCCTGCAGCAAGAAGCCCTGATTTCATGCCCTGCATCCCCTGAATTCGTCTATATTCAGATGAACTGCATCTGGAAAGTCCTATTAATAGTTTGCTTTCATTGACTGTAGAATTATTAACATACTCTCTTTAATCTCAAGAGTGCCTCAGTTTCTGTGATAAATTACACAGTCACTTCCCGTATGTTACAGCATGTGTCCACAAAGACAGTCTGTTTGAGATTTATGAGAATCATGATCTTGGGCCCAGAGGACCTCTCTGGGGACAATATGTGGACACCCAATTCATCTTACACCGGGCACAAGATGGGAGAGAGAAGCCACCTCTAAAAGCAGCTGTTCAATGATGAGGAGAGGGGATCACAGCAGATGAAGGCTGGAGACCAAGCACCTTCTGTAATGGGTCTGAGGATGTGTGCAGGCAGAGTGGCCAGAGACAGGTGTTTTAGCTGTTGTAGGCTCTCATGCTTTAACCTGGTTTAGTTATGGTGTTTGTAAGAGACAGCAAGAGAAAGGCCATTCATCTGCTTATGTTCTTTGCTGGGCCACATGGGCCCTGAGAAGACTTGACATCTTTTTCTCTCCCCACCAACAGCCTTGATAAGTGTGCCTAATGCTTGGGTGGCTGCTGGGGCTGTGCTAATGGGGATGCTACTTTTTCTTGTATGTTAATATTCTCTTGCTTATGAACTAGCACTGAAATTAGAGAAAAACTAAAAGCTCTGGTGAAAATGCTCTAGGGAGGGGTTTTTTCCAGCCTGTCCTGTTGCAGAATATTTGTGTTAATAGTTGACTTCAAGCAGTTTTATTTAGTTTCTCTATCCCTCCCTTCCTCTTTTCCTATTTTCCTTCCTTTCTTTCATCCTTTAAATATTATTTCTCATAAGGCTAACAGTAAGTACTACCATTATACCATCTTTGTAGATAAAAGAATCTTGGATCAAGGATGTTAAATAACTAGCCCGTAATTTAGTCAGCTCCAGGCTAAGCTGGGGTCCCACTCATTCTGGATGACTCCAGAGTGCACACTGTTAACCAGGCTGATCTACTGTTTACTGCCCAAAGAGACTATCACTCTAAAAATGGAAAAACTTACAACATTTGCAGAGAGGATCACTGGACACTTTTCCTATCTGTCCTCTTTCTCTGATACACAGGAAAAAACTATACTCAGTTTAATTGGGGAGATTGAAGTAGAATTCTTTAGCAGACACTGCTAAAGAGTCATTCCCTAGTCCTCAAAATGTGGGTGGTCTAGGAACCTTTGATGAGCTAGAACAGTTTCTCTCCAGGGTACATTCTTTTGTAGTCAAGGTCAAGAGCAGAAACTGGGGATAGTTCATTCAGCAAATCAACATTACAGTTATAAAATTGAACAGCATTCTTTTATCTTTAATTCTGATGTGATTCCTCTCACCCCTGATTTGGACCTAGCATTTTCCCATTGGCCATGTAAGTGAGATTAATAAATTGATGATGGTGGAGATTATAAAGTACTCCAGGAATAGTCTTGTCCTAAGGACACATTAACATTGGTAGTAAATGGTACATAGTATTTATTTATTTATTTATTTATTTTGAGACAGAGCCTCAAGCTGTCGCCCAGGGTAGAGTGTCATGGCATTACAGCTCACAGCAACCTCCAATTCCTGGGCTCAAGCGAGTCTCCTGCCTCTGCCTCCCAAGTAGCTGGGACTATAGGCGCCCGCCACAACGCCTGGCTATTTTTGTTTCGGTTGCAGCCGTAATTGTTGGTTGGCGGGCCTAGGCTGGATTCGAACCCGCCAGCTCAGGTTTACATGGCTGGCGCCTTAGCCCGCTGAGCCACAGACGCCGAGCCTTTTTTCTTTTTTTTTAAGGGCAGACACTAACACTAGATCTAATATAGTAAATACTAATATATGTAATCCACATAAACAAAAGCTCCTTGGGGGTCTTCAATTTTTAATCAGTTAATGGAGTTTTGTCTCAAGACCAAAACATTTCAGAATTACTCATCTAAAAGATTCTAGTGAAAAAGAGAAGTGAAACTTACAGGAGAGGTAGAATTTGAATATTTTGAATTATATTTTATGGCCCCTATTAAAATGTCTGTAAAGCAGATTCATGCATGCTTAATAGTTCTAAGTATAGGCTCTGAAGCAAGACTCAGGTCTAAGTCCTGGCCTTTCCACTTATCAGCTGTGAAACGTGGAATAATGTCATTTACTTTATGGTAGAATAAGTTCATTTAGGCCTGTATGTTACTGGTAACTATGGGCTGAGAAGGACATTAATTGACGACAATCTGATAGCCATAGTTTGTCTTCATTAAGAACATTATTAGTATCTGTTTACCTTTTCTTCAAGTTGACACCATTTTTCTTTCTCCATTCGCTCCATTTCAAGTCTTTCCATTTCTTCCTTCTCATATTTCAAACGGGCTTCCTCTAACAAATAAAAAAAAACCTTTTTCCCCACTGAATAGATCACTGTATCTTCAAGCCCTTAAAGTTACTTCAAATACTTTCAAGATGTAGTGGTGGTAGAATATTTCATAGAAGTCACAATCTTTATCATGCGGTAGAAATGAGAAAAATATTAGCTTTTCTTTCTTCAAAAAGTAATGTGATTTTCTTCTGGCCAAAGAATTTGGCCCACATGATATTTCTTGTCCCCCAAATTTAGAGTAATCCAATAGTGATTTTATCCAGTAAAATATGCCAGATCAATGATGGGCAATTAAGAGATAAAGTCTTCAGAAGACTAACTTTGTGACATCTATATTATCAGAAGTAATTACCTTAATCTTCTCTTGCTCTCACCAGTGAAAACAAAGTAAATATTGAGGAAAGTAAGTTTTGTCTAATAAAATATCCCTCAAACACAGACCCTGGTATTGTTTCTTATCACAAGTTACCTAAGAAAGAATTTATAACATTACATGTAAAAAATCAACATGGAATTTGAGGACAATCTTTTAAAAACCTGAATCTGAATCTACAGATGTTCTTAATGCTAAAACTACAAATACTTAGAATATTTAGATTTTTAAAATCACTTTTTGGATATTTTATTTAACCTACACTTTTATCAATGTATAACTGGTAGTTCACAAATGAAATTGGCATTTTTCATTTGGCAGAAAAAATATCATTAAACAGTAAGAACTTAAGCTGTTGTATATATTTCTTGCTAGAGAATATTTATTTCTCATACCTAATGAATTTGAGTTTCAGAATTCTTATTGCACAATCAGCACCAATGCCTCTAGTTTGATCAGTAAATACAAACACTTTAAGATAAGTGTTTAGCACTCTGTGAGGCAGAAGCAGGTGGATTGTTTGAGCTCAGGAGTTGAAGACCAGCCTGAGCAAAAGTGAGATACTATCTCTAAAAAATAGCCGGGCATTGTGGCAGGTGCCTGTAGCCCCAGCTACTTGGGAGGCTAAGGCATAAGGATCATGTGAGCCCAAGAGTTAGAGGTTGCTGTGAGCTATGACGCCATAGCACTCCACCCAGGGCAACAGAGTAAGATGCTGTCTCCAAAAAAAAAAAGGGTTGCAAGAACTAGCAAATAAATAAAAATAAAAACACAGGATACCCAGCTGAATTTGAATTTCAGATAAACAATGAACTTTTTTAGGTTTAATATTGCATGGGATAAATTACCCAGATTAGCTGCTGATTATTTGAAATATAACTGGACTCCTATATTTTATCTGGCAATGCTACTTCGAGATTTATCTGAAAGTGACTGGTGTGTACTAACAGATCTTTCTGGGTACCCTGTAAATGGTAGGTATTGATTATAACAGATTAAATTTTAAAAATTAAAAGTTTTTTATTTATTATTTTTTTAGACAGAGTCTCTGTTGCCCAGGCATCAGAGACTAGGCAGCTCACAGCAACCTCAAACTCCTAGGCTCAAATGATCTTCCTGCTTCAGCCTCCCGAGCAGCTGGGGCTAAAAGAACCCACCACACGCCTAGCTAGATTTCAATTTTTAGTAGAGATGGAGTCTTGCTTTTGCACAGGCTAGTCTTAAACTCCTAAGCTCAAGCAGTTCTCCTGTCTAAGCCTCCCAGAGTGTGAAGATTATAGGTATAAGACATTGTACCTTGCCAAAAATTATGAAGTTTTGAAGAAAATTGACTGGATTACAGAAATGCCAGCCTGCTGTCAGTACTGTCTGCATGCGAAACAGTGATTGTTTACTCTTACCTTCCTCTTTCAGTCTTTTCTCCTCCTCCTCTTGGATCTGCTTCAATCGGTCAGCTTTGCTGATTTTCTTTTTCTTAATGCTAGTCTTAACAAAGACCACAATATAAAAAGGCTATTAACATGCAGCAAAATTACTTAAAAACACATCTCTTCAAATAGTAATTATGAAAAACATTTTTGCCTTCATGAAACTAGTCTTTCACGCACTTAATCAACAAATAGGACCGCCTGTTAGTGAAAAGCCTTGACTCAGTGCTTTGAAGGACAAAGTCTGGAAATCAGTAAGAAAAGTAAGCATGTAAATTATTCAAAGGCAAGAGTGACCGGAACAAGTATATGTACTTTAAATAATACGCTCATTCCCAGTTTCCACATCCTTAAAATGGTGTTAAAGAAAACCTCATCTTGTTATGAAGAACAAAGTAAAATATATGTAAAAGCAGTTTGAAAACTACATCTATAAAAATGAAAGGTGTTTTTATGGCTAACGGGTATAGAGTGAGTTATTTTGCAAGTTTGGAGGAAAGTGGGATTACTTTCAATAGCAGGTATCAGATAAAATATTTACAGAGCAGGGGGTATTTAAATATGGGCCCAAAGGATTTTAACATTTAGAGGAAGAGATTCTAGGAAGCGGGAAATGCAGGTGCAAGGCAAGGAGCCCAAAGAGCTCTGGATGGCTCAACAAGTTTGGTGAGCCCTGGAAAGACTCTCGGAGGTGATGAAGGAAATGAGAATGCAAAAGAAGACTAGAGCCTACAACTACAGTTTGGAAATTAAGAGAAATGGAAAACTATTAAAAGTTTTTTGACAAGGGCTGTGGCTATTAGAAATATAATTTTGAAAATTAACCTGGTATTTGAGAAAAAAAAATTTAGTAAAGTCTAACATGGCTTGGCGCCTGTGGCTCAAGTGGCTAAGGTACCAGCCACATACACCTGAGCTGGAGGGTTCGAATCCAGCCTGGGCCTGCCAAACAATGACGGCTGCAACCAAAACATAGCCAGGTGTTGTGGTGGGCACCTGTGGTCCCAGCTATTTGGGAGGTGGAGGCAGGAGACTCACTTGAGCCCAGGAGTTGGAGGTTGCTGTGAGCTGTGATGCCACGGCATTCTACCCAGGGTGACAGCTTGAGGCTCTGTCTCAAAAAAAAAAAGTCTTAACAGTGGAAATGTAGAGGATTCAACGAGTAATTTTATAAGCTAGCTTATTTGATAACAGTTAAACTTGAAGGCAGGGAGAGAAAAAGTCAGAGAAAAAGTCTGAAAAAAAGAAGAATCTGCAGACCAGAACAAAAATTGTGGAAAGGAATTTATATAGAATTTGTATGAAATGCTGTATTTAGATCATTCAGGCAGTAGAACTGCAGAAGTGAGGTTCAGCAAAGAGGTGAGAGTGACGGAACTAGATGTGAGGACAATTTCTGGGATAATGACTTTCCATTTTTCTAAGGGAAAGGAAAAGAGAAGAAAGGGCATCATCTAAATTTAGTAGGAACCCACAGAAAGAGTAGTTAATCTTTGGTATAGACAGACTTTTGGACGACCATCTTGCCTCTCTTTTTGGCTCACAGAATTCCTCAGCTCCGTGTTACTCTACTCCATCGGCCCGACCATGTCTCACCACTTTCATTTCTTCCTTTCCCAGGTTGGATTTCATTGCTCATCACCTTAATCATTGCCTTTTGTTCTTCCTAATGGACCTCATCAAATAATTGTCCATTTTATCAGTTTTTTAAAGAAATTAATTGTGGCTTGTTCATTTATCCAATTGTTATAGTAAATGTAAGTGACTCTAACATGTGCCACTCATTTGAGATATCAGTAAATAGACAAAAATCCTGGCCCTTAATAAGCTTACATTCAAAAGGTAAGAGAATGGCAAATACACTAAAAATTTTTTTAAAAGAAATTATAAAATATTTTAAAGAGTTTTAAGTAAGCAAGCAGACTTCAGACTTTTGGGGTATTTGTGGAAGGAATGAATCACAATTTAAGCAGTGTGCGTAGGGTGGACTTCATGGAGAAGGTGACATTTGAGTGAAGACTTAAGGATATAAGGTTATTAATCCTCTTTACTGTATGTTTACTATTAAATCCCATATTTGTCCTTGTTATTGCCCTCATTCTCCTTACTTTGGATTTGTTTGTTATTTTTTTCAAAGATGGGGTCTCACTCTGTCACCCAAGCTGCAGAGTAGTGGCACAAAGTTCATTGCAGCCTTAAACTCCCAGGCTCAAGAGATAATTAGACAGGTGCCACTGCACCTTTCCAAGTACCTGGAACCATAGACACTTACTACTATGCCAGGCTTTTGAGAAAGATGCTTTGTTGATTAATTTCAGCTTTTTTTCCCTTTGTCTAATGTAAGTGTTTAGGGCTATACATTTCCCTCTAAGTTTTGCTTTAGAAATGTTTCATAAACTTAAAAGTTTTTTCTTTAAAATTGAATTTAAAATAGTTTCTAATTTCCATTATTTCTTGACCCACTTTAGAATGTTTTAAAAATTATAAGCATAATATGTCTTCTTGTTTACAACTGATTTCTTTGATTTTTAGCTTAAGTACATTATTATTTATAATCCATGCTCTAAAGTATTTTATTTCATTTAACTTTATAGTTTTATATTGTCAATTTAGGGGAAAAGGTGTACGTGTTTAAAATGCTCCGGTTGTTGGGTGCAGTGTTTTAAGTATGCTCAATTCATTATATTTGTTCCTCATGCTATTGTAATCTAAATCCTTACTGATTTCTTATGCTTGTTATAGCAATTATTGAAAGAGGAAACTTACAATATGATTGTGGACTTGACTATTTCTTCTCATAGTCCTCTCAGTTTGTGCATTGTATATGAGTTCTGACAATTAAGTTCATGAAGTAATCATAGAAAAATTGCTACATACCTTGTTGCTGAATATCACTATGGTCACCTTTGAAGTACTCCTTTTGGGAAGCCATGCACCTAAGTCCACCCTTCAAATTAATTCTGCAACTCTTTTCCAGAATGACCATCAGAGCTGCCATCGTACAACACACAAAACCATGCAACAACAATAATAAACACCAATGCTCAGTGCCCGCAGCACAGTGGTTACAGTGCCAGCCTCATACACCGAGGCTGGAGGGTTCAAAACCCGCCTGGGCCAGCTAAACAATGACAACTGCAATAACAACAAAAAAATAGCTGGGAGCTGGGCATTGTGGTGGGCTCCTATACTCCCAAATACTTGGGAGGCTGAGGCAAGAGAAATCACTTAGCCCAAGAGTTTGAGGTTGCTGTGAGCTGTGACACCACAGCACTCTACCCAGGGTGACAGCTTGAGACTCTGTCTCAAAAAAAAAAAAAAAAAAATATATATATATATATATATGTATAGATATATATTTAGTAAACACCACTCAGCAAGATCCCATCACCGCCACATGTCAACACAAACAGAGCTGTGAGACACTGACATACTAAGGTTATAAAATCTTACCAAGTTGTTTGTACAGTGCTGCCAAGTTGAGCGCACCTGACAAGTTTGTGAACTTAATTTTCAGGCCTCATACAATGACAGCATTGATGGTCATTCCAGAAAAGGAGTTCCAAAACTCCTCTGAAAGGCAGACTAAGCACTCACGTTGGTGCACACCTTCCCCAGGGGAGCACTTCGATGGGGACCGTTGTGATATTCAGCAATGAGGTATGCAGCGCCTTTTCTAGGATGAGTTCACAAACTTAAGTGTCAGATATTAGTATTTCAAAATTTTATAATTAGATCTCCAAATTTAAAATCATATTTCCTCAGCTAATCAAATATTTATCATTACAAAATGACCCTCTTTATTTCTAAAACTGCCTTTTTTTTTTAAAGTATTTATTTTTTTTTTTTTTGTGGGTGTAAGTATCATGTCGTTTGCATACAGAGATAATTGTATTGTGCACATACATTTTCTTTCTTCCTATATTTTCCTTTCTATCCTTTTCTGTCTCGTAGCTCACAGCAACCTCCAACTCCTGGGCTTCGGCGATTCTCTTGCGTTGGTCTCCGGAGGAGCTGGGACTGCGGGCTCCCGCCACAACGCCCGCCGAGGCGGGGCCTGAACCTGCCACCTTCGGCATGTGGGTCCGGCGCCCTACTCAATGAGCCACAGGCGCCGCCCTAAAACTGCCTTTTGTCTTTTATTTCAAAATATTAAGGGGTACAAATGTTCTTGTACAAGGATAGCTTTTATGATGCTTAAGTGAGTTATTGTGCCTATCACCTGCATAGTGTTCATCTAACCTGTTATTTTTTCCATAAAACTATCTGTGTCCTTATATTCTTAGATCTTTGTGTACCTCTGAGAGTACACTTTTCTTCCAGAAGTAAGTGAAGACTTCTGATCCAGATTACTACAATAACTTCCCTATTGGGTCCTACAACTTTTATACTTGTATTCCTACAGTGAATCTGCCATATAGCAGTCAGACTTATCCTTTAAAAATATAAATCAGATCATGTCATTCTGCTTATGATTTTCCCCATTCTCCACCTTAGAATAGAAATCCAAACACTTCACCATGGCCTGCTTGGCCATGAACTACATCCTGCTCCTGCTTACCCACCGACTACCACGCTCTCTTCCCAACTCTCCTCCCCGTCTACATTTTATCTTTCATTGTCTACCTCACTCTATTCTCACCACACTGGCATTCTCCCCAAGGTCACTCCCAACTGTAAATCTGTGCAACCGCTGTTTCTCCTACTTAGAATGATCATTCCGTTCCTGCCTCCCAGTAGTGACTGACTTACTCCCTGCTCCATCCAAGTCTCTTCTCAAATTTTACTTCCTTCATCTTTCTATGTGAAATAGCATCACCACTATTCCCTATTGCCACATTCCTCGCTGACCTCTCACTTAGTTTCTACATATTCAAAGCTATCTGAAATTATACTATTTATTTCCCCACTCTTATCTCTCACCCACATAAAAAAATGTAAGCTTCAGGAAGGCAGGGACTTTGTCTTGCTGCTGCTCACTTAATGCCATGAACATTGCTGAATTCATGACATATTCCTCTGTGTTTGTAATGACTTAAATCATGGTATATACTTTTAATGGAATATGATGCCAATAAGAAAAGGAGGGAGGTAATCTCAATGTGCCATAACAAAAAGATCCCCGAGATATACTTATTCCTGTCAACCTAAGATGTGATAAGATGTAAGATGTACTTTTATAACTACTCTCCAAAGAAGGAACATCCAAGATGGCAGTCTGAAGGCAACACCAATATAAAGCTGGATATAGGTAAAGACAAATGAACCACAGCAGAGAAATGCACAAATTCCCTAATGGGCCCTACAACTTTTACACTTGCATTCCTACAGTGAATGCATTATCTCCACCCTGACATTGGATAGAAGGACTACAGAGGTCCAATGTTATCAGGTTTCCAATTTTTTTAAGAATAAATGCAAATCAGAGTTTTGAGTGCAAATAGTTTGGTAACTGATTTTAAAATTATTTTTAAAAATTCAGGAAGGAATTATGGAGAATTCTCAAAGAACTCAAATTAGGCCTCCCATTTGATCCTGTATCTACTAGGCATCTACCCAGAAGAAAAAAAATTTTATCATAAGGACATTTGCACTAGACCGCTTATCACAGCTCAATTTACAATCACCAAAATGTGGAAACAACCTATATGCCCACCAACCCAGGAATGGAGTAACAAGCTGTGGTATATGTATACCATGGAATACTATTCAGCCTTTAAAAAAGATGGAGGCTTTACACCATCTTTTGTATTAACCTCGATTGGGCTGGAACACATTCTTCACTTTAGTAAAGTATCACAAGAATGGAGAAGCAAGAATCCAGCATACGCAATTCTAATATGAAGATAGTAGATGATCTAACACAAGGCAGATGATAGGGGAATGAGGGAACAGGGAGAGGGGAGGAGGGAGGTTGATGGGAGATTATGGTATATGGCACACCTCTTGGGGACAGGACACAATTATAAGAGGGACTTTACCTAACAAATGCAATCATTGTAACCTAATTCTTTGTACCCTCAATGAACCTGAAACAATTAAAAAAAAAAGCAAAACAAATTTTCGGGTCAAACAAATTATGTCTGCAGGCTATATCTGGCCTGCCAATCAAGAGATTATAATCTCTGCCTCAAACTAGAGAGAAAGGGTCATTTTAGACATTTAGAACAGTATATTCCTTATTGAACTCAAATTTCTACACAGTACAAACAAATCATTATGTGTTACCATGCAACCCATTGAAAGTCATTTTACCTTAGGGTGCATGTTTAACAATCACAGCAGGTACTATAACTAAATATTTTGTGTTTATTTGTAATGAAGAAAAGGTTCCTAATTCAACATTTTCTAGAGCGGAAGCAACGAAAAGCTTCAAATCTATGTAAAAGTAAAAATTAAAGGCTATTAAAAAAATCTTTGTGGAACCAGTAGTATCTTTTTATTTCAAATTTGAAAAGTATCCTATTCTTGCAAAGAATTATTCCATGATTTAAACAGCATTAATATCTAAACAGTAAGTAAACTTGAGGAGCTAAAATTAACCAGAGAAATATTTAAAAATCCTATAAAAATTTCGTTCATACAATCTAAATCCTTATACAACTATTATGAGAAAATTTCTACATACCTTTTTTGCTTTGGGACCCTAAAAGTTGGAAAACAAAAGAATTCATAAATTTCAAAGTGAATTCAGATACTTTTAACAAAAGTATCATGATTTGTAAGATGTTAAAATTAAGGAGAAGCTGTATAAAGAACATAGAGGGACTCTCTGTACCATATTTGAATCTTTGCTGAAAATCTAAAATTATCCCCAAACAAAAATATTAAAAAAAAAGAATTCAGACAAAATTACAAGGAAGTATAGGAAAAACTAAGATAATTTTACCTACTGAAGCATTCTTTTTATTTTTTCTTTGTTTTTATTAAATCGTAACTGTGTACACTGATGCATTTATGGGGTTCAGGGTACTGATTTGATATACAATGTGAAATGCTTACATTGACTGTTTAAAACATCCTCACAATTATACTCTTCTTAATAGTTTTGAAATGTACCATTGCATGATGCACATGAGGTAAGGTCCCCCCTGAAGCATTTTTTGCAAGTTCATTTCACACTATTTAGGACAATCAATAATCCATGTTTAATGGAATAACCTGTTACAAAACAGTACCAGTCAAGAAGGCACCATTTCGAAAGAATTCCAAAGAACTCGATAAATCATTGACCAATTATCGGTATTAGTGTCATATTTGCAAATGTGGGAATGATCTCATAAAGAAATGATCTTTCTGCATATTAGATTGATAACATTGTGGCACATCTTTACTTGACAGCCCTAGGAAGTGAACACAGTTGACCTGGAGTTGAGTGGGTTCCTAGAACGTGTACCCCGAGTGTCCTAGAAGCAAATGTTCCATGGTCCACACTTCAAGAACCAATGAATGAAGGAACTAATGAGAAGAAACTGAATGCCCACGGGGAAGTAATAAATAGGTGTTTAGTGTTGCCCCAACTTTATCAGCTTAAAACTTGCTTCAAGTCCATTTCCACTCTGCCAGGAATGCTCTCCATTCCCTATTTCATCCTATCACTTG
Organism: Arctocebus calabarensis; assembly: GCA_963573935.1. Taxonomy (NCBI): domain Eukaryota; kingdom Metazoa; phylum Chordata; class Mammalia; order Primates; family Lorisidae; genus Arctocebus; species Arctocebus calabarensis. The sequence continues at coordinate 4,817 of CAUYON010173539.1, read as the reverse complement.
TAGCAGACTCGTGTACATCTTAAAACAGGTTGAAAAGCACCATTCTATACTTCTCTTGTCTCCCTCCCTGCAATTTCATCATTTCCAACTTTGTGTTACCCCGTTTTAAAAATTTAAATGGTTACTTTTAAAAAGCTGTATTGTAATTAATTTTTAAAATCTGTCTCCCATATCAGGGTTATCATATTCATCTTTGTATTTGTGGCTTCTAGCCCAGTGCCAAGTACGAACACTGGACTTGATATTTTCCCATAATTAATGAATTAAATAATTAACTGAATAATTAGATTCTCCACTTCCTCTCGTTTTAATCATGGGAGATGTCTTAGTGGAAATCATATTTCAGAAAATGAGACCAGAAATAATCTTATATAGCTACACGTTGGCCTGTCTCCTTGGTGAAAACGTGGTTAAGTGAGGAGTACAGAAAAACAAAACGAGAAGCAGTGTGAGTACCTTAAATCACAATTAATATTCTCACAAAAGGCCATATAAAATAACTTTTGAAAAGGAGAGTAAATCGCACCTGCTTTTAACTGATGAGGTCTAAGAATCTGCCAAATTGTAGTAAGGTCTATCATTATTAAAAGTCGCTAGGTTGGGACCAATTTTCAAGTTTAGCAATATGCGAGATTAGGATATCATGTGACCGCTTTGGCCATCTCCCACTTGCAGAAATTAGTTTGGGATCCCACCTGCCGCCGGAGGTTTGAGTTCTTTCCTAAACTGACCTGCTCCGCTCTGAAATATGACGGGCCCTTACTGCATTATTTAACATCAGTGAAGCAAAATCCGCGCTCTCCCATCTCCCTCATTTTCCCTTCTCACCATGAGGCGGCAAGCAGGACCTCCGCAGTCAGCAAAGTCCGAGGACCGCCCTGTGGATAAACGCTCCCGAGTTGTCAGGACAACAAGCCTCGCCCACTGGCACTCCGGGGCGGCGGCGGGGAAGCAGGGCGGACGCGCCCGAACGGATCTGCGCAGTCGCGCGGGAGCGCTTCCGGTCGGCGCCCCGCCCCCTTCACTGACAGGGGGCCTAGCCCCGCCCAGTTTCGCGGTTGACTGGCCCAGGAGTCCGAGCGGTCGCCCGGTTTTACGGCTGCGGCGCGCCGGAAAGTGCGTGAGTGCAGCCGCCGGGGCGTTTTGTTTTGTTTTCTGTACGCTGGGGTCCGGAGGTGGTGCGTATGCTCTGGGCGAGGACCGCTGGGTGTGCTTTTGGATGTGTGTGATGGACGAGAGGGGGTTTAGAAGAGGATTCTCGGCGTCCTCTGATCTTGACAAGTCTCTCGCCCTCATGGTTTTCCTAACGTGTTGGGCGAGTCGTCCTTGAGCATTTGGAGAAGGAAGGGGCTGCCACGAGACTGGGTGAAGAGATTGACACCCGGTTGGGCTACATAGCCCAGCACGGTTTAGGCCAGCAGGAGCAGAGAGCTCGTTTGGCAATTTAAAGACGTAAATAAGTTGGCCGTAAGAGGGGTGGATATTTTGTGATTCATGACCTTCGGATTCTTCTTTGTTCGTTGTTTGCTTTCTGTGCAACATGTGTGCCCTTTTACCTGAGAGTGTTGTAAACAAGAATTGGAAATGATTTGAAGCAGTTCCTGGGTAAAATATTACGTGTACATTAAGATCGCTGAGGTCCAGAAGACTCAGCCCAAGGTCACAGACTAATTACACTCACCAGCAGCTCACCCTTCAGAATTTCAGTCTCCTCCCCCACAGGAAGCATTTAGACTATCAGGAAAACTAGAGGAAATTAAGTGAGGCTTTTACTCTAAAGGCCAACTGAATTCTGTATGACTTTAGGAAATACTTTAAAATTACTGGCACCATTTCTCCTCTGAATTCTAATTTTGTAATGCTTTCCTTCTAACGTCGTTGACTAACTGTATTAACCATAAATAGTAATGGTGAGCTAGGCTTCGTGGGTTAAAGTGTTATCCCCATTATAAAAGAGATCAACGTGATAGCTATTACATACCATCTCCAAGTCCTGGTAGAAATATAAAAATATCTTAACATTAATTTCATTATAGAGTTCTAATTCAGTTTACTGTGGCTATCTGTTATGAAAGTTAGCTTTTAAGTTTTTCCAACACAATGTTTCATGATTTAAAAAAAAAATAACCTCAGGAAACTCAAACTAGGATTGATAGGAGTAAGGATGTCTTATAGTAATCCCGTTACCTTAAAATAGGCCTTTAGAAGACAGGATTTACTCAAACTTAACTTTATCAAACTCCCTCATAGTGAGAAATTGGTATGGATATGTTAGTTTCCAAGACACTGGATTGTGTTCTTGGGGGTCACTGTGCGGTAGGGGATAACATCAATGGCCTTCATTCTTTTTTATAGTACTCCTTGTGCAAGCTGCTTAAGTGATAAGAAGGTCCATTTACTATTCTTTCTTCTTTACCTTCAAACAGGTATAGTTACCCCTTCTGAACATCTCCTTTCAATTCATTTGATAATCTGGTTTCGAGGCCTAGACTAAACTACATGAAAGAGCAAAAGATTTTCCCCCTGACCTCTCTGATTCCATACCCTCTCCTGCTGGCAAGCATGTTGGAATACCATTTTGTATGAAACTTTCTAGGCTTTCTAGTTTGGGGAAATGTGCTTCACCTGTCATTTGAGTTCTATTTGAACCAAATGGCAAGTCACATTGTACTGCCTTTCTTTGCTAGTTGTCCTTCAGCTTTTACTGCCATCTGAACTTCATGGGGAAGAGTGAACAACAACTTTGGGCACCATAACTCCTAGTAAAAATTGCAGTTCTCTGTTAACCTGGAACTGGAGCTGGTTAAGTGTAAACTCCTTAGCATAGCATCACTGGGGAAAAAAGCTGTCAGTCTCACTCTGTCACCTTGGGTGGAGTGCTACGGCATCATAGCTCACAGCAACCTCAAACTCCAGGGTTTGAGCAATCTTCTTGCCTCAGCCTCCCAAGTAGCTGGGACTACAGGTACTCGCCACAATGCCTGGCTAGTTTTTATATTTCTTAGTAAAGACAGGCTCTTGCTCAGGCTAGTCTCCCAACTTCTGAGCTCAGGCAATCCATCCACCTCAGCCTCCCAGAGCACTAGGATTACAGGCATGAACCACCCACCACGTCTAAGCTGCAGAATTTTTAAAAGGCCCTGAAACAAGGCCTGGCATTGGAAATGAATAATGAAGTAAATGAAAGAGGACTTTATGAAAGCTATTTGAGAAACACCTCTAAGTAACTGTACCTCTCACTTCCACAGAAGACTGGAGGTGTATTTCTGGACAAAGTAACACTAGTCCCTTGACTAGGACATCCTCAAGCATCCTAAAGTGTAATCAGAGCATGAAGAAAACAGGTACATGTAATGCCAAAGACGAGGCCGGTATTCTGCTTCCACTTCTTAGTGTTTAACAGGCAAATCCTCGGAAGATGGGAGACTCTGCTTTGGGGAACTGACCCCCCCAACATAAACAATTCAAGACAGTGACATCAGAGGTTCCTAATAAAGTACCCATGCAGAGCACCCTAAATGAAACTCAGAGTCTCTAAGCTTCCACCCATGTATGCCTATCTAAAAAGCTTTTATGTTCTTTGGAAGAAAGCTCAGAAGGATACAGACAAAAGCAAATAGGAAAAAAGGAATTTGAAGTAAAAACAACTTCAAGAAAGTGAACTTTTTTTTCAAAGTGTAAAAAATGGTATGTTGTATCCTTGTTATGTGAATTAGCTCATCAACTACTACTGAATGGGAATTTAAAAGTACTAATGTGGAAGTAATGTTGTTCCTATGTGATTTTTTTTCTAAGAAGAGCCAGAAAAGCAGTGCATTTATGAACGTCAGCAAGAAATGTAAAGATCTGTGCTTAGCTGTTATACTGCCAGCAGGTACCTTTCAGGTATTTTTTTTTTTTTTTTAAGATAAATACTTATACCTAGGGCTCCCTCTTCAGACAGGCATGTCCCAAGTTTTACTTAGCCATTGGCTGATGGCAGGCTGAACTACCTATCCTACCCATTAACTGGCAGCCTTATCTCTACTTCTTGTGTATTTACTTCAATGTCTTCTAGCCCTGGTTTTAGACTTTTGCCAGCATTTCTATGCTATTATTTTTTAAGTTTTACTGAGGTAGAGTTGACATAAAATAGACATAAAATATAATTCAATATATTTGACATATATACAGCTATGACATAGTCATCGCTACAATCAAGATAATAAACATAGTCAACATCCCCAAAGATCGCCTTATACATCTTTGATTCCTTGCTGGAATACAACTCCCACTTCCCTTCCCAGGATATTCTATTGTTTTGTTACCTTTTAAACATCTCTGTAGTAGTCTTTAGCTATGTTGAGAGCAATCTAAGTGGTCCAAATTTTTGCTAGTGCTCTTATTACAGTTGTGTAAGATTTGAGAGGTTTGTGCCCCAAATCTGTTTTCACCAAAAGCATGGTTATTTTTAACACATTTTTTTGCAAGGTGGGAGGTTTCTCAGGAATGCATATATCAGGCAATTGCAAAATCTGCATTTATGTCCTTACATCAAGAACATGATAATGAAAAAAAATCATAATGAGAGTTTTTGGAAATTGTAGCAGAAATGAAAAATTCAATAGAACACTTAGTAGATGAAGATAAAATCCCCCATAAAATTGAGTAAGAAAACAAATGAAAAATTGTAATGGAGGCTCGGCGCCTGTGGCTCAACGGGCTAAGGCGCCAGCCACGTACACCTGAGCTGGCAGGTTCGAATCCAGCCCCAGGACCCGCCAAACAACAATGACGGCTGCAACCAAAAAATGGCCGGGCGTTGTGGCGGGCGCCTG
>CAUYON010173537.1:0-12435 GCA_963573935.1 Arctocebus calabarensis | reverse complement strand
TTTTTTTTTTTTTTGTAGAGACAGAGTCTCACTTTATCGCCCTGGGTAGAGTGCCGTGGAGTCACACTGCTCACAGCAACCTCCAGCTCTTGGGCTTAAGTGATTCTCTTGCCTCAGCCTCCCGAGTAGCTGGGACTACAGGCGCCCGCCACAGCGCCCAGCTATTTTTTTGTTTGTTTTGCAGTTCGGCCGAGGCCGGGCTTGAACCCGCCACCTTCGGTATATGGGCCCGGCGCCCTACTCGCTGAGCCACAGGAGCCGCCCTATACCACAGTTTGTTAATCCATTTCTGTGCTGGTGGACATTTAGGCTCTTTCCACATTTTGGTTATTGTAAATTGAGCTACAATAAACAGTCTAGTGCAAGTGTCCTTATGAAAAAAGGATTTTTTCCCTTCCATATAAATGCCCAGTAATTGGATGACAGAATCAAATAGGAGGACTAGCTTGAGTTCTTTGAGAGTTCTTCATATTTCCTTCCAAAAAGGTTGTATTAGTTTACAGTCCCACCAGCAGTGTAAAAGTATTCCTTTCTCTCCACATCTGTTCCAGCATCTGTAGTTTTGAGATTTTGTGATGTGGGCCATTCTTGCTGGGGTTAGATGGTATCTGAGGGTTGTTTTGATTTGCATTTCTCTAATAATTAGGGACAAGGAGCATTTTTCATATGTTTGCTAGCCATTCACCTGTCTTATTTAGAGAAGGTTCTATTTATGTCTCTTGTCCATTGATGGGATGGTTGGCTTTTTTCATGTTGCTTAATTTGAGTTCTATGTAGATCCTAGTTATCAAGCTTTTGTCTGATTCAAAATATGCAAATATCCTTTCCCATTGTGTAGGTTGTCTACTTACTTTGTTTGTTGTCTCCTTAGCTGTATAGAAGCTTTTCAGTTTAATTAAGTCCCATTTGTTTATTTTTATTGTTGCGATTTCCATTGAAATCTTCTTCATAAAGTCTTTCTCAAGGCCGAGAGCTTCAAGAGTTTTCCACTGTCTTTGAGGATTGTTATTTTTATTTTTATTTTTTGGGGGACTGAGCTCGATTTTGTCACCCTTGATAGAGTGCTGTGGCCTCACAGCTCACAGCAACCTCCAGTTCTTGCGCTTAGGCGATTCTCTTGCCCCAGCCTCCAGAGTACCTGGGATTACAGGTGCCTGCCACAATGTCCATCTATCTTTTTGTTGCAGTTTGGCTGGGGCCAGGTTTGAACCTGCCACCCTCAGTATATGGGGCTGGCACATTATTCACTGAGCCACTGGCACTACCTGAGGATTGCTATTGTTTCATGCCTTAAATTGAGGTCTTTTATCCACCTTGAATCAATTTTGTGAGTAGAGAAACATGTGAATCCAATTTCAATCTTCTACATATGGATATCTAGTTCTCCCAGCACATTCTATTGAATAGAAATTATTTCCCCTAGTGTATATCCTTGATTGGTTTATCAAAGATTAGGTGGCTGTATGATGTTAGTTTTATTGTCTGGATTTCTACTGGGTTGCAGATGTGTATAGGTCTGTCTCTATATTTGTGCCAATACCACACTGTTTTAATCACTATGACTTTGTAGTACAGCCTAAAGCCTGGTAGGCTGATGCCCCCAGCTTTGTTTGTATTACTAAGAATTGCCTTGGATATACGTTTTTTTTTTTTTTTTCTAGTTCTATACAAAATGAAGAATTATTTTTTCCAAGTCTTGAAAGTAGTTTGGTATTTTAATATAGATGGCATTGAATCCGTAGATTGCTTTGGGAAACAGAGATTTTAACCATGTTGATTTTTCCCAGCCATGAGCATGGTGTGATCTTCCATTTGTTAATATATTCTGATATTTCTTTTCCTCGGGGTTCATAGTTTTCTTAGAGGTCCTTCAACTCTCTTGTTAGGTATATTCCCAAGTATTTAATTTTCTCTGAAGTTACTGAGAACAGAATTGTGCTCTTGATTACCTTCTCATCTTGGCTGCTATTGGTATATAGAAGGCTACCAATTTGTGGACATTGATTTTATATCCTGAGACATTATTGTATTTTTGATCACTTCCAGGAGTCTTGAGGTTGAGTCTTTGGGGTTCTCTAAGTATGAGATCATATCATCAGGAAAGAGGGAGAGTTTCACTTCCTCTACCCCCATTTGGATGTCCTTTATTTCCTTCTCTTGCCTGATTTATTGGCTAGAACTTCCAGCACTATTTTGAATAGTAGTGCTGATAGAATACAACCTTGTCCGGTTCCAGGCCTAAGTGGAAAAGCTTTCAGTTTTACTCCATTCAGCATAATGTTAGTTGTGGGTTTGCAATAGATGGCCTCAATCAGTTTAAGAAATCTGCCAGCTCTGCCTATATGCTTCAGAGTTCTAATTAGAAAAAGGTGTTAAATTTTATCAAAAGTTTTTCCTGTATCTATTGAGAATATCATATGGTATTTTTTTTTTTTTTTTTTTTTTATAATTTTATTGAATCATAAAATCCCTCAGCAACAGAATGGTCTTTGTTTTTGCTTCTGTTGATATGATGAATGATGTTTGTGGATTTGTGTATGTTAAACCAGTCTTTCATCCCTGGGATGAAACCTAATTGATCCTGATGTATGACATTCTTAATGAGAAGCTATAAACTATTGTCTAGGATTTTTTTTTTTTTTGAGACAGAGCCTCAAGCTGTCACCCTGGATAGAGTGCTGTAGCATCACAGCTCACAGCAACCTCCAATTCCTGGACTCAAGCGAGTCTCCTGCCTCCACTTCCCAAGTAGCTGGGACCACAGGCGCCCACCACAACGCCCGGCCATTTTTTGGTTGCAGCCATCGTTGTTGTTTGGCAGGTCTGGGCTGGATTCGAACCCGCCAGCTCAAGTGTATGTGGCTGGCGCCTTAGCCCGTTGAGCCAGAGGCGCCAAGCCTATTGTCTAGGATTTTAATGATAATTTTCCATCTATATTCATGAGTGAAATTGGTGTGTCATTCTTTTTCTTTGAATATTTTCATAGTTTTGGTATCAGTGTGATATTTGCTTCATAGAACGTGGTGGGGAAGATTCCTTCCTCCTCAATTTTTTTTGGAATAATTTATGCAATATGGTTGTAAGGTCTTCTTTGAAGGTTTGATGGATTTCTGGTTTTAAGCCATCTGAATCAGGGCATTTTGGGGGTAGGAGATGTTTAATTTTTTCTTTGATCTCAGCATTTAAAATTTGTCTGTTAGGAAGATGTGTTTGATCTTGATTAACTCTAGGGAGGGGGTGTGATTCCAAGTGTTGATCCATTCCCTCCACCTTGTCAAATTTGGGGGCATAGAATTTTTTGTAGTATTCAGAGATAATCTCCTGTATCTCTGTGGCATCTGTTTTATTTCCCCTTTATCATCCCTGATTGGCATTGGTAGAGATTTTCTGTTTCTAGTAAGTCTAGACGAAGGTTTATCCATTTCATTTATTTTTTCAAAATTGAAGATAAGTTTATTATTTTTGAATATTTTTTATTTTCCATTTTATTAATCTCTGATTTAATTTTGGCTATTTCTTTTCTTCTTCTGGGTTTAGAGTTAGATTGTTCTTCTTTTTCCAATTCCATAAGATCTTTTGTGAGTGCATTCATGTACTCACTTTCTGTTTTTCAAAGTTAGGCATCTAATGCATTTAGTTTTCTGCTTAGGACTGCTTTTGCTGTATCCCAGAGGTTTTGGTAACTTGTCTTCATTGTTGTTATGTTTGAAGAAATAAACAAATTCCTCTTTTATCTCTTCCTGAACCCAACTATTATTCAACATATTGTTTAGTTTCCAAGAATTTGTGTGGAAATGAACATTTTTGTTGAGTTGAGCTTCACCATTATAACCTTGTGGTCTGAGGAGGCACATGGTATAATTTATATTCCTTTAATTTTACTGAGGTTTGATCTGTATCCTAGGATATGTTCTATTTTGAAGTATGTGTCATGAGCTGATAAGAAAAGTATATTATTTTAATTTCAGATGGTGTGTTCTGTATGTGACAATTAATCCCATTTTTTCTTCAGTCACATTTAAGTCCTTTGTATTCTTGTTTTGTTTCTGTTTAGAGAATTTGTCCAGTTCTGTTGGGAGGGTTTTAAGTCCCTGACAATTAAGGTGTTATGGGATATCATGTTGCTCAGACCCCTCAAGATCTGTTTCATAAATCTGGGAGCAATTAAGATAGGTTCATAACCTTCACCTCACTTACTTAATTATTACGTTAAAATCCATTAATGTATACAGCTATGATTTAATAAAAGAGTTAAAAATAAGATTCATAAATTTATAAAATTGAGATTTCTTCTTGTTTTATCATTCCTATGACCAGCATGAAGTGTCTTTCTTAACTAAGGTTGCTTTGAATTTGAATATATCTGAGAAGAAGATTACAAACCTTATTTTCTTCTGATTTCCAGTAGCTTGAAATTTTGTTTTCCATACCTTAAACCTGAGTCTTTTTTTATTGTTTTTTTATTAAATCATAGCTATGTACATTAGTGCAATCAAGGGGTACAATGTGCTGGTTTCATATACAATCTGAACTATTTTAATCAAACTGATTAACATAGCCATCATGGAATTTTCTGAGTCTTGATTTGATCCTTCAAGTGTGTCTCTTGGTGACAGCATGGATATGGCTTGTGTTTTCTTATCCATTCAAACAGCCTATGCCTCTTCAGTGGGGAATTCAATCCATGACACTTATTGAATGTATCAATAAGGGTGGTGTAATCCTATTGATCTTATTGTGAGGTAGTCTTTTGTGTGGTTTTATCCGTTGTGCCATTGTGGAAGCTAAGCTCTGACCTTAGGGTTCTAGGTGTTTACTTTGGTGTTGGTCCATTGTGGTGTTCAGTATTGAGAATAGGTTTAAGTATTTCCTGTATACCTGGTCTTGTTGTGATAAATTTCCTCAATGTTTGTATATGTGCAAAATATTTGTTTTCTCTACCAGTTTTGAAGCTAGGTTTATCAGGATACAGGATTCTGGGCTGAAAATTATTTTGTTCGAGAATATTGAAGGTGTATGACCATGCTCTCCTGACTTGGAAAGTTTCCATTGAAAAGTCTGATGTCATCCTCATGTCTCTTCCCTTGTAGGTCAATTGGAGCTTCTTCCTAGCTGCTTGAAGAATTTCCTGCTTCATCTTGACTTTGGACAGGTTCATTACCATGTGTCTTGGAGAGCCTTTGTTAGAGTTGTGATGACCCAGGATTGGAGATCCACCTTGATGGAGTATGTCAGGATCTTTAGTAAAATGTGGGAAGTTTTCATTTGTGCACTCTCCAATATTGATTCCATATATACCTTTGGGAGAATCTTCTCCCCCTTCAGGGATTACTGTTATCTATATGTTTGAATGTTTCATGGCATCTTGTAGTTTTCTATGCACCTGCTCTGCTTTCTCTCTCTTATTTTATGACTCAAAAACTACCTATGCTAACTCAAAGACTTTATCTTCTAACTCTGATGTTCTTGTCTAATCTATTTTTGATACTTTGTACTGCTTCTTTACATTCCCTTGTCTCCTTAATTTCTTTAAGCTCATCCATGTCTTTTCTATATTCTACATATCTCTCTTCTGTCTTTATACTCTGTCTTTCCATTTTCTCATCCAATCCCTTTATTGTCTTAATCATCCATATTTCAAATGTCCTCTCTGTCAAATTCATTAATTCTTTATAGGAGGAGACTTCTGTAAAAGTTGCTTCATGGTCACTTGGAGGAGATTATCTATATTCTTCTTGCTCCTCCTCATGTGTGCTTTTTTCTTGTTCGTTCATTTCCTTGTGCAAGTTTTTCCTTCTCACATCCTTCTTTTCTTCAAGTTACCTTATCTGAGATTTTAGGTGACGAAGACGCCTCTTGATATTGAGTCAGAAGGAATTTAAGGGTTGGGGTGAGCAAGGAGAAGCAAGGGAAAGGGGAAAAAAGGAGAATAAAAGAAGAATTAAAGAGTAAAGGAAAAGGAAAAGAAAGAAAAAGAAACAAAAGAAAAGAAAAAAGGGGGCAAGGGGAATACAGAAGACAATTGAAGAATAGGACAGAAGGAGGACAGTAAGGAAGTATGAAAGTTTTAGAAAAAATGTTATTGTTCAGCATGGTGCTAAAGCCACACCTATAGATGAGGGGTTTTGAGTCACTGGGCTGGGTGAGTTCCTCTAAATCAGGCACACCTTGTCAGCCTGCCCACAGTCAAACTCTTCCTCTGCCAAAGTGAGGAAGAGAGGAAAAAGAGTAAACACATAAACCAGAAGGAAAATTTGAGTATGGATAAAAAAAAAATAAACAGAAAGTAAGAATAATTGGAATCCTCTGCAGTTTAATCTACCTAATACTTTCTCTCTGGAGCCAATGGTAGAAAGTTCTTCTGGGCTTATTGAGCAAGACACTGCTATTGTCTACCAGCCAGGCCCCAGCCTTGTCACACCTACCCTCATCAAAGAAAGGGTGGAAAATGAAGAAGAAAAATAAATAAAGTAAAACATAAAGAAGGAGAAAATAAGATATTAAAGTAAGAATAGAGAAAGAAAATTAAACATGCTGTTGAATCAAATAAATGAGAGGGAGGGAATAGAAATTAATAACAAAAGAAGAAAGACAACAATACAAGAAGAAAGAAAGAAACAAATGAGGGAGGATAATATCTTATCTGATGCAGAAGCACCTTATGTGGAAGAGATGAGAAGAGTAGAAGAGTCTCTATCAACTTAGAGAATGTCAAGGAGTGATGTAGGGAGAGAGAATCTATCAAGCTAAATTTCTACAACCAATTTATATATATATACCTAATTTCAAGGGTATATATATATATATATGAACCAACCAAACAACTTAGCAAAAAACAAAACACATTGAAACAAGATTTTTAAAAACTCAAATACCCTGATGTTAACAATCTCAGCAACCAATAGTGGAAGGCAAGAAGAGAAAAAAAAAAAAGTTAACAATGACAACTACAAAAAAGAAAAAGGAATAAAAAAAGAAAAGCCAAGGTGATGCCTGTGGCTCAGTGAGTAGTGTGCTGGCCCGATATACCGAGTGTGGTGAATTCAAACCCCGGCCTGGTCAAACTGCAACAACAACAAAAAATAAAAACCAATAAATAAAAAAGAAAAGCCAAGAACAACAACAAGAAAATTATACACATATATAAAACCATACACATATTTATATGATGTAGGGATCTAACTTTAGTAGGAATATATTTATGTTGCAATATATTTCCTGAACAGCAAGTGGCACAGAGAATTTGGGGGACAAACAACACAGCTCTTAACCCCTCTTTGGTTCCCAGGCTTAGACCTATTTCCCAGCAAAATTGCTCCTGGAGATCACCCTATTACACTCATGGCACTAATACTCCACTGATCTGGGATTCCACACCTCTCAAAAAATCTACAGAGGCAGGTCTCAGATTACCCCTACAATAGTTTCCATGGAGTGCAGGTGACCCTGTGCCTGTCACGAGTGTATGACCACTCACTGCATGCAGAACTCAGACCACTGTGCCCTAGACTCCCAGTAAAAGACCCACTCTCACAACCTTCTGATGACCTTTATATCAATGGTGGTTTCCTGTCTGAGACCTTATCTGGTATGTACGTCTTACCTGCTGCCAAACCTCAGCAGAATCTTTCCAGACAGCGCCCCAATCTGGCCACCAATTTCCACTCAGGAGTGCTCACTTTTCCAATATTTCCACACAACACTTAGCTTCCACCAAGAACAAAAGGCTGCAAAAGGCTTCTTCTGGCACCTCCATGGGGGTGCTGGCTGCCTCCACAGCTGCAGCAAGAGTGGGCTCACAAAAACTTGCCTGACATGGTGGGTCTCCGCAGCACTGGCTTGTACTCCAAGTCCAGTAGTCAACCATCTTGCTGCTCTCCCCGAACTACCACTCCACATTAGTACTTCTTGCTGGGTATGATCTCTCCCACTCCCTCTCCTGTTGTTCCAGGAGAGTTCAGCTAAACGTCTTTCCTGTCCACTTTCATGCTTCTACCACCTCCACATTCATGCGTAAATATTTCAAATTGAATATCTTCTTCTAATTTTCCCTTGACCAGTATGAAGTGTCCTTCTTTGTCTTTTTTGACTTTATTTGATTTAAATCCACTTGTATCTGAAAATAATATTGCAATCCCTCTTTTCTTCTGAATTCCATTTGCATGAAAAATGGTCTTCCATCCCTTAACTATGAGTTTAATTTGTCCATTGAGGCTCAGTGTGTTTCCTGCAGACAGAAAATGGATGGCTTATGTTTTTTGTTTTTTTGTTTGTTTGTTTGTTTGTTTTTAATGGAATCAGCTAGCCTATGCCTCTTCAGTGGGGAATTCAAACCATTAACATTTATTAGCTAATTGATAAGTGTGGTGAAGTTCCATTTGTCTCATTTTGTGAAAGTCCATTGCTTAGTTTTATCTTCTGTGTCACTGTGGAAGCTAGGTTTTGTCCTTTAATTTCTAGGTATTTAGTTACCTACTGGTCCATTGTGATGGTCACTGTAAACGTCAATAAAATAGGTCTAAGTATTTCCTGTAGAGCTGGTCTTGTGAAAAACTTCCTCCATGTTTGTATATCAGTAACAGATTTGATTTCTTCATCAATTTTAAAGCTTAGCTTAGCAGGATATAGAATTCTGAGGTGGAAATTGTTTTGTTTAAGTAAACTAAACGTAGGTGGCCATTGTCTTCTGGCTTGAAAAGTTTCATTTTAGAGATCAACTGTCACTTGATGGATTTTCCCAAGTAAGTCAATTGTCACTTACTCTTTGGAGCTTGCCAAATCTTTTCTTTTGTCTTAACTTTGGACAGGTTCATCACAATGTGTTTTGGAGGAGCTTTATTTGAGTTGAGATGAACTTGGGTCTGATATCCCTCTGAAAAGAGTGTGTAAGAATCTTTGTTGATTTGGGGGTAATTTCCATTAATGATATCCTCTGGTAGGGCTTCCATTAACCTGGAGAATTCTTCTTCACTTTCTGGGATACCTATAATGTGTATGTTCAAACACTTCATGAAGTCCTCTAATTCTATCAGTGAATATTCTGCTTTCTCTATCTTTTTTTTCTGTTGTTTTAACTGCCGGAGTTAGTTCAAGAGCTTTATCCTCTACTTCTGAGATTCCTTCTTCTGCATTGTCTGAAGTATTAGTAATACTTTCTACTTCATCTTAAGTTCTCTGATTGTTTCACTTCCTTAACCTCCACTATATCTTTTCTATATTCTTCATATGGTTCTTCTTGTATTTGATTCTGTTTTTGGATTTCCTTTTGGTCATTTTCCACTTTCTTAGAATTTTCCTTCATTCTTTTTATCATCTATATTTTAACTTTCCCTTCTGTCATTTCTAACATTTCCATTAAGTGGAATCTTCTGCAGTAGTTACATACTGATCCTTTGCAGGAGTTTCTCTGTTCTCATTTTTTATGTTGCCAAGATTTTTCAATTACTTATTACTCATTAGTGTTTTCTTTTTGTCTATTTCCTTGTCCTACTTTTTTTCTTTTATTTCTTCCTGCTCTTTAAGTACCCATGCCTCGGTTGTATGTGAAAGGTTTTGGACTCAAAGATAAAAATCAATCCGAGATGCAAAATGAAAGGAAGGCAGGGATCCAATTCATGCAATCAAAGGGGCTTTTATTTCACCTGGAGTGAAAGTGGGGTGAGATTCCTGACTAGGGAGAAATCCACACATAGTCTATGGTGGACAGGGATTTAAAGGGTTTAAGGCAGCCCAGATTGTTCTGTCGATAGCTTTACCTAGGGAGATAGGTGGGACGATGTTAGGAAGATCTGGATTGGTCCTCTCACTATTTCCTGGGAGGAACATGCTTTCCACTCTTCCTGGGTGGGTTAATTACTTGTGTAGGTAGGTGGGACAATGAGGTCTGGATTAGTCCATTTACTATTTCCTGGGAGGAGCATGCTTCCCAGGAAAGGGATCCTTCCTGTGTGGATCAGTAACTTGATTTCATCATCCTTGACTTCTTAGTCTATTATATGGAGGTGGGTGATGGGCATGGCTTCTCGGAGGCTGCTTCCAGTAGGAGGAGGGGGCTGAGTGGACTGCCTATAAAAAGAGAAAGGAAAGGGGATGGGAAGTGACATTTACAGGAATACATCTGGATTTTCAGTCTGAGCTGGTTGGTATTTAAAAGGTAAGGAAATGAGCAGTTTTCAGGTGACCATTGGTCAATAAACTGAGACATGAGGCAGAGAACAGCTGATCTGTAATTGAGAATGACAAGGATTATAATTAGTGACTTTACCATCAGTGAAGGTCGATGGGTAGGAGAGAAAGGCCAGAGTTGACAGGAGGGTTAGCCAGAAGGAAAGAAGAAGGAAGAATAATAATTGGGTTTCTTCAGGGATAAAGTCTTGGAACATGCCCTGTAGCCACAGATTTTTAGAGGCTTCAAAGAAGTTGTCCCAACTTCGAACATGTGAGAGTAGTCAGGCATCCTGGGAAAAGTTATGGAGAAAAATGAAAAAAAAATCAGGGAGGAATGTTATACATTTATTAGGAAGTGGATTCCTCAGGGATCCTGGTGAGTTTAAGGCTGTGGGGGACAGTACTTGCAACTTCCAGTGAAAGTTCTTCAGCTTTGGAAGTTTTTCTGTAAGACACAGTTTTATTTGGGATCAGTGAATCCAAACTGGGGGGTCCATGAGGCAAACATCCATGGGGGAGCTGTATAAAGCAGTGTGAGGGCCTGTCGGATGAGAAGATAAAATCTTGCAAGGCAAGGGAGACTTGAGGAGAACTTGTTGCCCTGCCAATTGATCTCTGAATTTCTCTGCTGAGGGTTGGGGTAAAAGATGATTAATTGTTTTTCTAAGTTCATGTCTAGTTCCCTGGAGGATGGGAAAATAGTTTCCTATGATACTATGATACCTATGATATCATAGTTTCCTATGATACCTTCTGGGGAAGGGCCAGGTCTTAGAATAATAGTTCTGCCATACATTATTTCAAAAAGCCTATTAAAAATGAGAAAATATCATGAATGGTATGTCAATCAGGTTGATAAAAATATCTCAGATTGCATGTGAAGCCCCCACACTGTACCCCATTATTGAACTAATGTACACAGCTATGATTCAATAAAATAAAATAAAATAAAAAAGGAGTTTGTGAGGGGTGGAGTGAATGAGGAGTAAGATGATGCAAAGGAGTTTGATCCAATCTTATTTGTGTTGGTATACTAATTTTGTGAGATGTTGTTTAAGGGTGCTATTCATCTGTTCTACTTTCTCTGATAATTGAGGTCTGTAAGGCACTTGTACATTCCATTGAATTCCTAGGGTTTGTGAGATTTAGGGGGTGATCTGGCTAATGAAAACTGGGACATTGTTACTCTGAATGGAGCTGGGGAGACCAAAACTAGGAATAATGTGGTGACCTTTACAGTGAATAATGAGAATTTCCTTTTGAAGTGTAACTCCATTTCGAAGGTCTTCAATGAGTGTGGCATTGATGATAGAGGAGCCTTGGGTAGTAATGAATCCCCTTTCTTTCCATATGGCTGCATGGTGATGTATTATGTGAAAGGTATACTTGGAGTCTGTTATGTGTTGATGGAACGGTCTTTTGAGAGTTGTAGTGGTTTAGTGAGGGCTAAGAGTTCTGCTTCTTGTGAGGAAGTGTCATGGGGCACAGTAACAAATGTGATACTGTGGGAAGAAGACACCATAACAAAACCTGCTTTGGCAGTGGACTGAGCATTAGGCTTAAAAGAACTGCCATCAATAAACCAGGTGTCTTCAGGATGAGTAAGGGAAAAAGAGAAATATTCGGGAAAGGTTGTAGTGTTACAATAGGATCTAAAGGGAGGTTGAATGGAGAGAATAGAGGGGTTGGTGGGGAAGGGTTGGAGAGAAGCAGGGAGGGTAGTGAGAGGTCGAAGCCAGAAGGAATCATTAAGGTTGCTTGCAATTTTGACAGAATATCTTTACCTAGTAGGGTAACATTACATGAGGGAATAATAAGGAATGAGTGTGAGAAAGACTGTCCAGAAAGTGTGCACCATTAAGGTAGAGAAAGATGGGGATGCATTATATTGCCATCAATACCCATCACAAAGCTCTCGGTCTGTTCTAAAGGACCTTTATAAGATGACAGCGTGGAAAAGGTTGCCCCCATGTCTTCTAAAAAAGAAATTGACTTACCTTCCAGTAGCAAAATCGTCCAGTGTTTACAATTTGTAATTATCCAGGGGGCACTCTGATCTTCCGGGAACTGTGAATCTTCAACAGCGAGGCCCAGGAGGTCGGGAAATTGAGGGATGGTTTGGATGCATCTGCGAGCCAGGTCCTCAGGAGAAACTGGGCAGAATTCAGCCCCATTCTGGGAGCGTCTGTGAACCAAATTCTCAGAAGAATTTGGGCAGTTAAACTTCCAATGAGGTCCTTCTGCAAGCTGAACAAAATCCAGCCCTAT
>CAUYON010173536.1:0-17892 GCA_963573935.1 Arctocebus calabarensis | reverse complement strand
GGCCAGGCGTTGTGGCGGGCCCCTGTAGTCCCAGCTACTTGGGAGGCGGAGGCAAGAGACTCGCTTGAGCCCAGGAATTGGAGGTTGCTGTGAGCTGTGATGCTACAGCACTCTATCCAGGGTGACAGCTTGAGGCTCTGTGTCAAAATATAAAATAAAAAATAAATCTGTTTAATTGATTGTTGCAAATGAGTTTGTTAAATTTTGCTCACTTTTTTTCTATAGGAAATACATTAGAAAATATTTAGGAAAAAACAGTATTTTTCTGTAATGAATTAAACTACCACTTAAAATTGCATCATAATCTAAACTGAGTCACTTGTGGATTTATATTGTCTGAAATTAACAAATTTCTTTTCTGTTTATATGCAGGCAGCTATTTTCAACTTCATCACAAGCTTTTTTACAGAGTCAGAAAGTACACAGCTTTTTCCAGTCCATATCATCAGAATCACTGCACGGTCTCAGTAAGCAAATCTTTTTTCTTTGCTTGGTTTCTTACTTTACTGTGTCAATGTATATAGCTTTGTCATTTTAGTTAAAGAATTAGTGAAATAGGGGCGGTGCCTGTGGCTCAGTGAGTACAATGCTGCCCCCATATACTGAAGGTGGCGGGTTCAAATCTGGCCTCGGCCAAACTGCAAGACAGGAAAATAACATGGTGGTGTGGCGGGCGCCTGTAGTCCCAGCTACTCAGGAGGCTGAGGCAAGAGAATCGCCTAAGCCCAGGAGTTGGAGGTTTCTGTGAGCCATGTGACGCCATGGCACTCTACTGAGGGCGATAAAGTGAAAATCTGTCTCTACAAAAAAATAAAAAATAAAAATTAGTGACATACAATTGAGAAATATTTGACATTTTTAATAAATTGTACACTATAGTTTTAGAGAAAATAATGTATAAAAACTAGTATAACAAAGAAACTGATTCCAAGGCAAGGTCTAAGTATCTCTAGACTTTGGCACGTGGTTGATCCTTCAGTTCCTTGTTAGAACTGGCTCACAGATTGGAGAGACAGTACAGTGCTGTGTGTAGGATGTGACCTACGCTGAGCTTCCCTCCTGTGTCTCCTCTCCTCATGATGAGACTTCTAGCCTCCCGGCCGCACAAGCAGAGCATGTTAGACCTAAAACTTTTCTTTTGGCTCGGCGCCTGCGGCCCAAGTGGCTAAGGCAATAGACGTAAACCTGAGCTGGTGGGTTCGAATCCAGCCCGGACCCACCAAACAACAATGACAGCTGCAACCAAAAAATGCCCGGGCGTTGTAGCGGGCGCCTGTAGTCCCAGCTACTTGGGAGGCAGAGGCAGGAGACTCGCTTGAGCCCAGGAATTGGAGGTTGCTGTGAGCTGTGATGCCACAGTACTCTATCCAGGGTGACAGCTTGAGGCTCTGTCTCAAAAAAACAAAACAAAACAAACTTTGTTTTCAGTGACTTGAAGTCCAACCTGTGCTAGACAATTGATGTCTTCCCTTTGTCCCTTCCTTACTGTTCACTTGTTCTCAGGCTCCTCTTTTGCATAGACACGGTCTTCTCTCAGACCCTGGTTTCTCATACTACTTTAACCAATCCGAGGATCACTGCAGGAATAAACTTGTTAATCCCTTCCTCAAAACTTTAGAAGTTTGGTATGAAATTCAAGACCTGCTGTGAACTTCCTTGAAGCTCCTTCTGCTTTCCTACTCTCTGTCTGCTCATGGGGGTAGGGTCTCTCGGATAGCCTGCTGTTACCTGCCCACTCTTGCTATGGTTGTGCCCTTACGGATCCGTCCTTTGATTACAGTTAAGATCACACCAATTTAAGTCACAGCTGAGGCATGACTGCTTCCTTGAAGCTTTCCCAGTTTTTTTATGTTACTGTGTATTCACTTTTGCCTTTGTGTATCAGCATTCATTGCAGCCTGCCCGGTGTTTAAATTTATATGCATCGACCTCAGTCTTCCTTTTTAACATACTTTGCCAATAATATCGATGGGTCCTTACAGAGCATTTCTGCTACCTTTACGCACAGTTATTGTAGCAGAGAACCTTTTTTCCTTTAAATTTATCCTGCTTTCAACAGAGTCATATTTTCCTGTAATTAAAAGGGAAAGAAAACACATATTTCTATAATTTGAGGTGAGCAAGTGAGAAAGAGGTGAAAAAATGTGATTGGATGGGACAGATTTAACTTTTAAAGTTTCTCTGTGTAAGTATATATGTAGATGCCTTAAATATTTTAAATATAACTAACAATTAGAATATAAGATATGGCCAGTGTGGGGGCTCACACCTGTAATTCTAGATCTTTGGGAGGATTGGTTAAACCCAGGAGTTTGAGGTTTCTGTGAGCTAGGCTGATGCCACCGTGATCTAGCCTGGGAAAGAGAGTGGGAGATTTTGTGTCCAATAAAAAGAATATAAAATGACTCTTATGACTGACTAGTTGACCAAGACAAGATATACAACTCCATGTTTTAACTTATTTTTTTTAAAGACAGAGTCTCACTTTGTTGCCCGCAGTTGAGTGCTGTGACATCACAGCTCACAGCAACCTCTAGCTCTTGGGTTTAGGCGATTCTCTTGCCTCACCCTCCCAGGAAGCTGGGACTACAGGCCATGATTTAACTATGTCTGAGAAGCATCAGTAGCATTTATAGAGGAATCCTGATCATTCTAGAACTATGTAGATTTAACAATCAGTCCTTTCACCCTGAGCCAACTATAAATACTTTTTAATGCATATTCATCAATAGTGTCTATTTAATTCTTAAAAGGTACTTAATTGTAGCACAGAGTCAAACTTCTAATTCATATTAACAAGCTGCTCAGGAAAACTCACCCAAGTAAAGAAAACACATCTGAGTAATGGAAAACTCATCCTGAGGGCTTAACAATATTTAAATTATATGAGCAATGCTAAAGAGGTTGGTAGATTTTGTTTTAAGTTTATAAAATTAAAATACTGCATGAAGGTACATGCTTTGAGATTGTGAGAAATTTTGTTGGCATTGATATTCATGCATGTCTTGAGTTGTCTCACCAATGAACATATTGAGGTTCATTTGCATAGCTTTTTGTTTTTGTTTAGTAAAAGATAAGATCTCAGGGGAGTACAGTGGTACAATCATAGCCCCCTGCTGCCTTAAATTCTTGGGCTCAAACAATCCTCCCACCTAAGCCTCTTGAGTAAAGGGGACTACAGGCAGGCATCATCACATTCAGCCAAATGTTTTTCATGAAGTTTTTGTAGAGATTGGGTCTTGCTATGGTACCCCATAGGCCAGTCTCTAATTTGTGGGCTCAAGCAGTTCTTTTACCTTTGCTTCCCAAAGTGCTGGGATTACAGGCATGAGCCACCATACCCAGCCTCAGGGAATCTTTTTTTTTTGGCGGGGGGTTGTTTTGTTTTTTGAAAAATTGTTAGCTTTATGTTTTTGTTACCATGAGACATGAGCAATACTCTATATCCTGACAATTAAGACTGAGAAAACAATGTTTAGGCCGGGCATGGTGGCTCACGCCTATAATCCTAGCACTCTGAGAGGCCAAGGTGGGTGGATTGCCTGAGTTCACAGGTTTAAGACCAGCCTGAGCAAGAGGGAGACCCTGTCTCTAAAAATAGCCGGGTGTGGGCAGGAGCCTATAATCCTAGGTACTCAGGAGGCTAAGACAAAAGAATTGCTTCAGCCCAAGAGAGTTTGAGGTTGCTGTGAGCTGTGACACCACTGCACTCTACTGAGGGTGACAAAGTGAGATTCTGTCTCAAAAAAAAATGTTACAGTGAGTAAAGGTATGGAACCCTGGGATCCTGCTGATCTGTATTTTAACAGGGAAATAATCCATTGCTATCAGAATGTGTCCCATGGGTCAGTGCTGGTCCATAATTGCTTTTCACGGCTATGTAGTAGAAGAAAAGAAATTGAGTAGAGACTGAGAAACTTTTGTAGCAATTCAATATTGTTAGATTATTGTCATATTTGCAAAATTAGTAATCCACAACAAACTAAAGAAAAATGAAAACGCAATCCTTACCACACACTGAAGTCTGAGGACTCATAGAGCCCATTTGCTCATTTTGCTCGTGATACACTAGGCTGACACATCTGAAATGACCTGCAGGTCTCCTGGTTCTTCAGGGGACAACCGGCTCCATGAGTCAGGGTCCCCACTCATAGTCTGGTGCTCTGGGCTGTGTCATCTTGGTTTTGTAAAGGTCCTAATTAGCAGAAATGTATTCTTCACCACTAACCTTCCCCTCATCTTCTCGGATAGAAAAAATAATCATAATTGTTTTCTTTATCTGTCTATTGAGATTTTCCTTAAAAGCTAATAATAATTGAATACTTCCTACAGATAACTTACAATCCTCTCTGAAGAATTCTAAGATACTAGAACACTTAAAAGAAGACAGCTCAGAAGCTTCAAGTCAAGAAGAAGGTAATTGTAGGCTCACTAGAACAAGTCATTCTGCCTGATGGTGGGATATGAATAGAACAGATGAAGCAAACCTGGGGTAGGAGTATGATAGGAGGATACGTTCTCAGTAAGTGGGGAAAGAGTAGATTGTTCAGTAAATGGTGCTAGTACAATCGACCTTCCATGGGAAGAATACTTATAATTAGATTTCTAGTTATATCTGAATAACAGTTTATATGTAAAATTTCAACTTTTTTTTTTTTTTGAGACAGAGTCATATTCTGTCACCCTGGGTAGACTGCCGTGGCTTTACAGCTCACAGCAACCTCAAACTGCTGGGTTCCATCCATCATCTTGCCTCCACCTCCCAAGTAGCTAGGACTATATATATAGGCTTATAGGCTTGCGCTACATAGCCCAGCTAGTTTTTCTGTTTTTAGTAGAAACAGGATCTTGCTCTCAAACACCTGATCTTAGGCAATCCACCTGCCTTAGCCTTCCTGAGTGCTAGGCTTATAGATGTGAGCCACCCAGCACAGCCTCTAAAATTCCAACTTCTAAATGTTAATCTGTGAAGAGAAACTTTTCTTGAACAAGGCAGAGCATTACTGTAGTAGAGATCTTACTAATCTAAGTTAGAACTTACATGTGACAGAAGAGACCATACAACTAGAAGATAATCCATAGACTAGGAGATGATTTTTGCAGGATAGTTATAGATAAAAAGTCTGTATCCAGACCATAGAATTGTCCTCCTAAAAAATCAGTGTGAGGAAATCAGTCCAATTGAAATATGAGCGGAAGACACAAATAGGTAATTCGTAGAAGAAAAGACTTAAGCAACCGTATTAAACAGTGTGTGACCTCAGAACAATGCTGACAACTGTTTCACACGTCTGATTAGCAGAACGTTCTCAATTCTGATGTTACAAGGATATGAAGCAATGGGAGCTCTCATGCACTGCTGCTGGGGGGTATGAATTGGCACAGCTACTTCGGAATTTTCCACTGTGTAGTGAAGTTAGAGATAATCTTGTGCTCTGTCCAGTGATTCTGCATCTTTGAAAATTGCTGTACATGTAAATGCCCAAGAGGACAAGGACAGGTGTCCTCAAGGTGGACAATGTTTATGAGAGCAAATAGCAGGAAATTTCCTGAATGTTTTAGATTTTAGTAATGTTTTAAGTAAATCATAGTGTATTTGTGTTAGACAGCAATAAAAATAAAGGACATTTGTAGTACAGTCAACCTGTTTATCTGTGGACTCCTCATCTGTGGGTTGGAGATATTCAGGGGGAAAAGTTTGTGTCCATACTGAACACATACAGACCTTTTTTTCCTTGTCATTCCCTAAACAGTTTGTTTACACAGCATTTTCATTGTACTAGTATTATAAGTAATGAAGAGATGATTGGAAATATATAGGAGGACGTGCAGAGGTTATATGCAGATACCAAGGGCTGGCTGTGTATTTAAACTTGCAACACCTGTAAGTGTTATGAGCACATATATTTGGGTGGTTGAAAGAAAAACTTGCAGTAGAATGTTTCATCAAGTAAAGTACTAGTTAACCTCAGTGAAGGGCAGGCAGTAAATGAAATGGGTGGCCTTTGGTAATGTTTGTGATAACTTTGTTTCTAAAGTAAAAAAAAAAACAAATATGGAAAAATCTGGGAGGTGAATGTATATGGGTGTTCGTTAAATTAATAAGGTTTTTTTTTTTTTTTTTTTAAATATTTGAAATAGTTCAGTTTTTTAGTGGTTAAAAAAAAGAGTTCTACCTGAAATTGAATGTTGGGATTTTCTATGTTAGACTTTTGGACAAAATTGATTTGCTATTGTGTGAAACACATTTGAGAAGATATTTTAAAGGTAATTGAATAGTTTATTGTATTTTTGGAAAAGTTCTTCTTTAAGATATTTTCTCTGTTGAGAAATGCTTAGAAGTGCTTTACAGAGTCTTAGCACTGCTGCTATGATCCACGTGAATTAGTAGCAACTTTTGAATTTTTGCTATAGCGTCTAACATAACAAATTACCTTTTCTTCTACTCTAGATGTGTTGCAGCACACCATAATCCACAAGAAACATACCGGGAAAAGTCCCATTGTAAAGTAGGTATCTAATTTCTAAAACATAAATGCCTTTGTGCATTTTTGAATTGGTGTAACATTTAATTAAATTATTGATGAATTAGGCTGTAATTCTTACCTTTTGCTGTTTTTGTTTGTCCCACTTTTTCTGTGTTTTCTTTCCCTCCTTTGTTGCCTTCTGTTGTTTTTTTTTTGTTATCTCTTCTTTTCTTAAGCGTTTACATTGTTTTTCTATTGTTCTAGTGGCTATCCTAGAAATTATGTTACAGATTTTGGACCTGTATTAATTTGTGCTTGTACCATTCCCAAAAAATTTGAGATCACTGTAATGCTATTTGTCTCCTCCTATTTATAAATCCTACTTCCATAGATTACTCTATATAATTTCAAGCCTCGTGAAACCTTCTTTCGGTGTTCACTTAGATTTTACCATTATGTTGCTCTCACTCCTTCCTTTGTCTCTAAGCATCCACTCAAGTTTATTTTCCTTCTAATTGAAGAGCATTTGAGTATTCCCTGTAGTCAGTGATGAATGTATTTAGCTTTTATCTGAAGGGAAAAGAATATTTATTTTGCCTTCAGTTTTGAAAGCTACTTTGGCCGGGTGTAGATAGGACTGTAGATTGGCAGCTATTTTCTGTTAGCTCTTTGACACTGGACTTGCCTTGTCCTCTGGTCTGATGCCTTTGGTCCTTTACATTATATACGCCGCTCACCTCTGGCTTCTGCTACAGGTCACGTAAATCATTTGTGTGATTCCTGACTCACATTAGTACTGTTCCCTTGAGGATGTTATGTACGTCTTTTCACTTTCTGCCCCAGAACCTTTGCTGATTCCACAGGAGGATCCGTCCTGTCCTCTGGGTAGATCATTCCGGGAGGGCCCACAACTGAAGGCCCTGTTGCTTCCAACCTCAGCAGTGGTCATTGACTGGGGCCCTTTTCTGTTTTTCTCCACTCCCTTGCACTTCCTTTTTGAGGTCACCTCCAAATAAACTGTGTCATTCCAGATTCTACTTTTAAGGGGAACTCATACTTAGTATATCTAGCATCCGTCATTTCACTCGGTCTTACCTTAGCTGTTTGATTGTAATATCCTTTTTCTCCTGACATGTTTTAATTAAGTTTTTCTCATTGGTTTTCAGCAGTTTTCGTGTGGTACATTTTGTATCTTTCTTTGCATGAATTCTGCTTCTTGAATCTATAGCTCGATATCTTTTGATTTTAGGAGATTCCTAGCTCTTATCTCATCAAATATTTCTTCTGCCCAATTCTATTGCTTCCTAGTCCAAGATTCCAGGTCTTTGTATAGTTAGACTTTCCTTTTTTTTTTTTTTTTTTTTTGAGACAGAGCCTCAAGCTGTCGCCCTGGATAGAGTGTCGTGGCATCACAGCTCACAGCAACCTTCAATTCCTGGGCTCAAGCGAGTCTCCTGCCTCTGCCTCCCAAGTAGCTGGGACTACAGGCGCCCGCCACAACGCCCGGCTATTTTTGTTTTGGGTTGCAGCCGTCATTGTTGGTTGGCGGGCCCAGGCTGGATTCGAACCTGCCAGCTCAGGTTTACATGGCTGGCGCCATAGCCTGCTGAACCACAAGCGCCGAGCCTGTATATAGACTTTTCTCTACCTTCCGTGTGCCTTTTAATTTTTTTCCTATTTTCCCTCTGTGCTTCAATCTCTTTTCTTCTGATGAAATGTTTTCTTGCCATCTTCTTCATGTTTCTCCTTTACTGATTTTTTTCACTTATTTCCCATTCATTAAGTCCTTTTTTTTTCTTTTAATTTGAGACTGAGTCTCATTTTGTTGCTCTCAGTAGAGAGCAACAGCAACTTGGGCCCAAGCAATTCCCTTACCTCAGCTTCCCAAGTACCTGGGACTGCAGCCAACCACCACAATACCAAGCTATTTTTATTTTATTTATTTATTTATTTTTGTACTTTTTGGCCGGGGCTGGGTTTGAACCCGCCACCTCCGGCATATGGGGCCGGGGTTCTACTCCTTTGAGCCACAAGTGCCACCCAACACTGAGCTATTTTTAGAGACAGGGTCTCACTCTGGCTCAGGCTGGTCTCAAACCTGTGAGCTCTGGCAATCCACACCCACCTGGGCTTCCCAGAGTGGCAGGATTTAGAGGCATGAGCCACCTTGCCTGGCTTCATTCATTGAGTTCTTAATATTTATTTTATAGCTCTAGAATCTATTTTTGGGTTTTTAAAAATATTTTTCTGTACTTTTTCAAAATTTTCAGTCTTGTACTCATTGCCCAAGTTAAGCGTTATCACCTGAAAGTCTGTGTCCAGTAACTTTATATTCTTCATTCTCTTTGGGTCTGGTTTTGTTGTCTGCTGCTTTTGGTTTTCAGTCGCATTATACTGCCCCTTCATGTGCCTATTTATATACAGTACTTAACACAGTAATTAACACAGTAATTCTCTCAAGATACAGGGTTATATAAGCCTCTGTCTCCAATTGTAAGTGGTGCAAAACGATCACCAGAGCATAGAGTCTAAAGGCAGAGTGTGCATTGCTTGTTATTCTTTTTAGAGATGACAAATGATATTGATGATAAAATAGATGCATACTGGTTTATTTCTTATGGTATACTTTTTCTTTAGACCTATCCCTACACATTCTATGAAGAAATTAACACAGTGAAGAAAGTTACTGTAGCTTCTTCATTGAAATGATATAACAGGTTAGATTACTGTGGGTAGGTTTTCATACTTTCATAAATTTTTCTTTTCGTAGCAGTATTGGTACTAGTTGTTCTCCATTGGATGGGCTTACCATGCAATATTCTGAACAGAATGGAATTGTGGATTGGAGGAAGCAGAGCTGTGCCACCATTCAGCACCCAGAGCACTGTGTGACCTTAGCTGACCAGGTATATGGGGAGTTGTTTTATTTTGGTGCCATGTACTCAGATCATTGCAACTCTATTTTAAAAATTGAGTTCTGTAAGCATTCATTCAAGTGGTATGTCTGGTAAGGATATAAAGGAATGTTTAAGTGTAAGATATTATATTTAACTGGTATATATGATCTCACCTCTTAGAATTGAAAACTAGATTTACTTTTATTGCTTATGTAAAGTTAGTATACTTTTTTATAACACCTAAACTGTTTATTCTAGCAAGGGATTCATTAAATTGTTATGCTTTGGAATTGTTCACATTTCAGTCACTCTATTCAGTCTTACTATTTGTGATATAAATGTTCAAACTGCCTTTTCTTCTTAAGTTGGGCCGGTTTACTGGCACATTGGAATGTGATTAAGGAATATTTACTTTCTTAGGAGTTGGGTGTGATCAGAGAACAGAATGTGCTGTCATGTCTGTAGCATCATCACAAACACGGGAAGAAATATCTATATGTTGCAACTAGGGAGTGACCGTCTAGCTAGAAAATTGGTTTGTTAACCTGATTTTGTCTGTGGCTGTGAATCAAATCAAAGTGTTAACTCTTCCTGGAATGTGATTTTTTATACACTAGAGCATATTTTGAGAAATTATAAATTATTTTATTTGTAATTAGTTAATAACTATTTTCAAACCCATCTGATTCTACTCCCTGCCCTAAGCTTATACTCTTATTTTAGAGTTGACAAAATTGTGTGTTGCCAGTTTATCAAACTGAACTTCAGGAGAATACTAGTAAACCTATAAAAAGATTTGTGTGTTTTATTTTGTATCAGGCAAAAGAATGCAGGTCTATTTTAAAAGAAAAATAGAAAACATACTTTTCTCATGAGAAATACAGTATAAAGTATATATCATCAAATATGTAAATGTTGGTGATTTAGGTATCATTCAAAAATAGCTTGGAAATTGAAATTTGTTAGAATATGCACCTGGAAATAAACGCATAACATTTTAATGTTTGTTGTCAGAATAAAAGGAATACTACATCATTATGGTTTTACCTTTTGTCTGTTTGATTTGTCTTTTAACTTTTTCCACTAGCATTCTGCTGAAAAGCGGATCTTATCTTCATTAAGTAAGAAGAAAGGAAAGCCACAAATAGAAAAGTAGGTTCAATTCAATGTTTCCAGTAATAGCAATTGGTGAGGAAAGACAGCATGTCATTTGATTATGGTCACATTTAGTTACTATAGTCCAAACAGTGTTGTTTTTACTTTTTTTTTTTTTTTTTCCAGCAACAGAACAAAGTTTATTGAAGGTTAAAGAAATAGACAAGGGAAAGAGGGGTGACAGAACCTCCAGCAATGGATGGGTGGCCCAAATGGACAGCCTACATGGGCCTTGTTTTCTTTATATTTTTACTTCTGGGTTCATAAAATTCAAAATATTAACATATACAGGCGATAAATATAAAGCTGTTGTCAAATACTGTATTCAGTTTGGTGAGTCAAAACTCTGAGAGATCTAAAATGTGACTCTTAGGTATTCCTTACCAAAATTTCTTTTTAATTACAAAAAAATCTTGAGGGTAATTATAGCAATGCTGTATTGATGTGTTTAGTTGAGAACCTCATTTAAAATATGGGTACTATGTACATTTGGTTTAGGGAGAAAATTAAGAAAACCGACAACAGATTGAATAGTAGAGTAAATGGTATTAGACTCGCCACTCCTCAGCATGCCCATGGTGGTTCTGTGAAAGGTAAGAAAGTTTATTTTTCTTTTAAATACCCATCACTTGAATATATTCAGCATGATTCTTAACACTAATAAGTATTGAGCTGCCATGTCAAATCCTAGTACTAGATTTTACCTTGCATTTATGTGCACAGCAATTTCCAGATTAAACAACTCTGAAGTCAATAGCTACTGGAGGGAATATGAGTCAGCCCTGGAGATGAACATCCCCTTTGCTTCAGTCGCACTTACCCCCTTTCTTCTCCGGCAGCAGCAGGTTTCAAACCCGCTTCTTTCTCAGGCCCTTTCCTGTTCCAGAGTGGGCAGGTCCTGCAGTCGTGGGGAGTCTTCTACAGCTTTGCTGGCCACCCTCATGGAAGTCTGGGCATCTTTTTATGGAAACCCGCTTTTTAGAATATTATTGACCTTTTCAAGATTTAAGAACTGTCCTCTTTAAGAAATTTTATGGGAATTTAGGGGAATTCAGATCCTTAGGTTTTTGTTACACTACATTAATGTAGGTTCCATTTGCCCACCATTATGTTAAGATTCCTTTATTTTTAGGTTCAAGGTACATTTAAGTGAGAAATGCCCCTTTTGCAGCTCCATTGGTTACTTTTCTGTATTTTGCTTACTTTTATTAATAGTAAAGGTAGGAAAATAGTAAAAGCCCACAGACGTCTAGGGGAATGTTCCATGGGTGGCCCCTAACACATTTATTGAGTGGTGCACAAATACAGTTATTTTAATTTAAATCTTATTTTAATGTTACTACATTCATTTGTGATACAAATAACCAGAGTATTTCTTACATGGAGTATATATTTTATTTAATTAATTTATTTTTTGAGACAGAGTCTCACTCAGTTGCCCTGGGTAGAATGCTGTGGTGTCATAGGTCACAGCAATTTCAAACGCCTGGGCTCACTTTCAAACTCCTGCCTCAGCCTCCCAACTAGCTGGGAGTGTTAGGTGCCAACGAGCACACCACCTGATGATTTTTTCTATTTTTAGTAGAGATGGGTCTCACTTTGCTCAGGCTGGTCTTGAACTCCTGAGCTTAGGCGATCCATCTGCCTTAGCCTCCCAGAATGCTAGGATTATAGGTGTGAGCCACTGCGCCCAGCCTAGAGTATATTTTTAAACTAGATATTTGTGTAAAGAGACTAAATAGTCATAAAAGAAAAAAAGTTACCATTTGAATCTAAAATCATCTGGCCAACTCATAGAATCAGGTGACCTGGGGGCTGGTGGTGGAGGGTGGAATGACCTGATTTGAGGAAAAACCCATGTCATCTATGTGTGGATCTGTTTACAATCTTTGAGGTTCCCTATGGTGATGGTGGCTAAACGGTGGAAGAAAAAGCTAAATAAAGGAAGACCAAAGTCTCTGTTGTCTATTGGTGGACAAGTGGAAATTGCTTCCACCAGGTGTCCTGTCTCTGTTGCTGTCCTTTTTTTTTTTTTAAGAGACAAGGTCTCACTCTGTTGCCCCATACTAGAGTGCAGTGGTGTGATAACTCACTGTAGCCTCAAACTCCTGGGCTCAAATAATCTTCCTGCTTCAGTTTCCCAAGTAGCTGGGACTACAGGTGTGAGCCACTGCACCTGGTGTGCTAGTATGTTTCCTAAAGTACAGGCTTAATTGGGTCATTTTCCATAGACCACTCCGGCTCTTATCTCGCATCATTTGGGAACTATTGCTTGCAAAAGAAGTTTGCAAGTGTTCTTTGTTTTTTAGCCTCATATTTTTAGAGAAACACAGGAACTTTGATCAAAGACAGCTTTGGGTTTGAGTCTTTATTAAACTGTATGTCACTGATTCATATACAGAGGATACCAAAAGAATGTAACATTTTGAGAAAGGAAAATATTATAATACTCAAGTCACTTTTTACTTCTGCAGTTACAAGTAATATAAGATACAGTATATAAGATAACCACATTGCTGGTATATGTTGAGTATTACAATTTTAATACAGGTTTTCCTTTCTTAAAATGTGTATGCATTTTTTGGCACCCTCTGTATATTTATATTTTGGGAGTATAACTATGAACAAAATATACTTTGTGTAGCCTGTCTCATTGGTGTCAAATGTTGCTCAGATATATGCCAATTCCAACTATTAAAACCCATCTGTTTATTAATTTTCCTTTGTTCCAAGAATAAATTATCCTTTTATCACCCAGTAAACACATGTTTACCGTTTTGTTTTTTTTTCTGTTATAGAGCATTACTTTATAATATGAAAGCTCATATTATAAAATGCACATACTATATTGAAGCTGAAAATACCGAGTCCTTCTGATTAGTAGTTTTGATCTTTTAAATAGTGCTTTCTAGATGAAGATAAGTATTATTTACTTTTCATTTTATCCTTCTGTTTTAACTTCTATTTTGAATGATAATACAATCCCATAATATAAAATTCCAAATGGGAACAAAGTCAAGATCCCTCCCTGTCTCCCTTCATGTTCCCTACTGCCTGAGATGGTCAGCACTCTTAGTCATCTGTATTCTTTGTAATGTATTTTCTTTTAAAACCCAAGCTTTATTTGTCTCCTCTAAAGAGAAGTGTGTATAACCTCATGTAGCTCATTAAGACCAGTGTTCAGTTTATCACCCATGTTTCTTCCAGCCCACTTTCCTGTTGCTGATTGTAGCACAAAAATGTTTGGGGGGGAAATGAGGTGGTTGACCTCTGTTTGTTTTAGAAGATGTAGGATGATTTAAAGGTCTCCAACTTCCTTTCATATTCCAGATGGCAGTTGTAGTTCTGTCACCTGTGATTTATCTAAACAGTTCTTAACTCTGTAACAGACTTTGGTTGTTTATAATTATCAATAATTAATGTTTTTATTGATAGAATAGTGGCTTATGTTTTAAGATTTGTCTTAATTATGTATAAAACCTTTTATCACTGAGACAGGACAAAAAGTGAATAAAAGTTTGTATTTCCTTTTAAAAGGGCAATTTGTGAAGTATTCTTTGGCGTAATTGTTACGCCGCCATCATCTACACCTCCAGAATCGGATCACAGAATTTCTTTCTTCCTTTTTTGTTTTTTTTTTAGAGATAGAATCTTACTTTGTTGCCCTGGGTAGAATGCCATGGCGTCACAGCTCATAGCAACCTCAAACTCTTGGGCTCAAGTGATCCCCTTGCCTCAGCCTCCTGAGTAGCTGGGACTACAGGTGCCCACCACAATGCCTGACTATTTTTAGGGGTCTCAACTTGGGCTCAGGCTGGTCTTGAACTCATAAACTCAAATCTACCCTCTTCAGCCTCCCAGAGTGCTAGGATTACAGGCGGGAGCCACCGCACCTGCCCTGGCTCACATAATTTCTAAGCATAAAAGTTCTCAAGGCTCTATACAATTGTGAAACACTTCCTGCACCATCAAAAAGAAGATTACACTTAGCATAGAGTTAGATTTATGTATTTAATTCTTTGAAAGCTGCAATTTAATATATGGTCATTTGGTGATTAGAATATACATTAGGTAGTGTAATGTAAAGAAAATGGTTTTGTAAATTATGCCACATATGGAGAGAAAGCTGCATTGTTCTCCCATCCTTTTCTGAAACTTACTCTTAGAAATTTCAAAGACTAGGGCAGCGCCTGTGGCTCAAAGGAGTAGGGAACTGGCCCCATATGCCAGAGGTGGTGGGTTCAAACCCAGCCCTGGCCAAAAACAAACAAACAAAAAAACCAAAGAAATTTCAAAGACTTAATTATAGTTTCACTGAGTTTTAGTGGACGTTACCCCGGTAGTTCCCTTTTAGCCCATCGTTTCTGTTTTGAGAATATTCTATTAATTCTCTTAATCCTTGGATTGTTCATTTTGTTATATGCTCATTGAAATATTTACATTCAGGGTTTCTGTATAAGCTATAGTTTATTAGTCCAATTTAATGCCAGTTTGCTTGGCTACTCTGGCACATCAGATTGTCTTCAAATAGCTGTTGGTGTTGACTTGCATGCCTTTCCTTAGTCATGTTGTGACTGGTAATTCAGAGCCTATTCCTATGTAAGTATACTCCGGATTACTTTTCTGTAAAATCATTACTTGGCCTTGTAACTCGTCTGCCACTTTTCTTTAAAGCCTCATGAAATTTTGCAGTTTTCCCTTGGCAGTTTGACATTTAATTTATTACCCAAAAAGAATTAGCAACGTCTGCATTTTTTTTTTTTTTTTTACATCTGCATTTCTTAATGACTTTATTCTTCTTTAGTATTCAACCAGCATTTGAGTGGCTGGGCTAATCTTGGTCATCTTTAACAATTTCAACACTGTTAGAAATTTATCCCCAAAAGACACAAAGTTAGTCAACTGAATAGCTCATTACACGTCATGTTTTGTCTTGAATGTAAGAGATTAATAATGATAGTTTTTATTGGTTCTGCCAGGTTGCCATAGAAATGATTTACTCATCTACAGTTCCTTTTTTTTTTTTTTCTTTGAGACAAAGTCTCACTTTATCACCCTTGATAGAGTGCTGTGGCATCATAGCTTATAGCAACCTCCAACTCTTGGGCTCAAGCAGTCCTCTTGCCTCAGCCTCCAAGTAACTGGGACTACAGGCGCCTTCCATAACACCTGGCTATTTTTAGAGATGGGGTCTCGCTCTTGCTCAAGCTGGTCTCGAAACCGTGAGCTCAGGCAGTCTACCTGCCTGGGCCTCCCAGAGTGCTGGGATTACAAGCATGAGCCATGGTGCCTGGCCCTTCATCTATAGTTCTTAAGAGCCTTCTGGAATTCCTTATGTGGGGATTTGTACATTTGAACATGTATGAGATGCTTGATGTAAGGCAGAAGCTCTGCCAGTTGCTGGGTTTACAGAAGTGAATAGAGTAGTTCCCTGAGTCTGGGCCAGTATAGGAATGTCCAGTACTATATATACTAATAGTCTCTTCTGTGTGCCCAACACAGACACCTACTTGATCATAGTGGGGACAACACCCCAGCCCTACCCACCTCAGTGTAGATGTGGCCTTTGGGCAGAACTCAAAGGGTTAGTTGGGAAGAAATTTATACTTTTAAATGTTCAAGCCAAGTTATTTTAACTGAAGCATTTTGGCAGTCCATTCTATTGTTGAGTTTTCTTAAAGAAGGAATTTTTCAATAAGCTTTGAGGTGTTAAAATACTTAGAGTTAGAAAGTGCCTCAAAGTCATATTATTGGACAGGCCCTTACAAAGACCTTAACTCTTTTTTTTTTTTTTTTTTTTTAAAGTCAGTAAGATTGACTTGTTCTTCTGTGCCTTTGTCTTAAGACTCATTTATTTCCTATTAAAATTGTGATTTAATAATGAACTTTCATCTAGATCAAAGATAGTTTTTCAGGTGTTTGTAGAAAAATCGGAAAAAATTATAGCTACAACTAATTTCTAATGGTTCAATTTAGAAATTACTTAACAAGATTTTTTAAAATAGAGTTATTATTTTTAGATGTGAATTTGGACATTGGATCTGGACATGACACATGTGGAGAAACATCTTCAGAGAGTTACAGTTCTCCGTCTAGTCCACGACATGATGGAAGAGAAAGTTTTGAAAGTGAAGAAGAAAAAGACAGAGGTTTGCTCTTTGGAAGGGGGTTTAGGGAGAGGTGGGCGGGAGGTGGTGGAGGGAAACGTGTGCCTGTCCTCTCTTCAAATCAAAGTCAAAAAAGGACTTTTATGTTCCTATAAATGCCATCATTGATTTTTGAATATAATTAGTATAAAGGGCTTCTTACAGACCATTGCCTTAGCAGCTCCTAGCAATATTGATTTTACAAACTTACCTCATATAAAATTAAACAGGAAGAAGATAGGATCATACAAAGTACAGTTAGTATAGAAAGGTAGAAAGTGTGTGTGTTGGTAGATGTATATGTGTGTGTTGGTAGATGTATATGTGTTTATACTTTCATCAGTCTTCGTGATTGATCCTTTTATCATTATAAGATACCCTTCTTTGTCTCTAGTAATAAGTTTTCTCTTAAATTCTATTTTTCCTGGTAGTAATATAGACATTCCAGCTCTTTTGCTTGCATGGTACTTTATTTTCTATCCTTTTACCTTAGACTTATTTGTGTCTTTATAGTGTATCTCTTCTAAGCAACATACAGTTTTTTTATCCATTCTGCTGATCTCTATAGTTTTTTTGCCCATTTATATTTAATGTGATTACTGATAAGGTAGAATTCACATCGCCATTTTGTTGTTTTCTGTATGGGTTACATCTTCAATTCTTCCTTCTTGAAGTTAGCCAGCATTGAGAGCTTCGGGCCTTTTCAAGGCTTCCTGGGAATGTTCACAGCCCTAGACATGAACATAGCTGGCTTGTTTCCAGGAATATATTGAAACTTTTCAGAGCCCACTGTAGACGTCTCATTCCCAAGATTTTCATCTTGGGTTTTGGTCAATCTCTTGTTAGCCCTAGCTGGTAACACTTCCTCAAGCATGCTTGTTTAAACTGTTGTGGCTGATTGGTTATGGCAGATGTCCTGGGGGTGAGAGGCAATGGAGTGAGCTTGACCTACCAAAAGGGTCAAATAGTGACAAGACAGTTCCTTAGTACGGGGCTTTGGGGGGGACTCCAAACCCATGTTTGTTCTAATGGCTGCTGGACTGGTGGTTCACACGAGCCGAGTAACTGCCGTAGTTGAGGTTGCTACTAGTTTCCAAGGAATAGAGCATGGCAGGGTAAGTGCCAGGAGGCTGCCCTTCTGAAAAACGGATGCTGCTGTTTTTCTTAAACATTCCCTGGATTGTGGTAAGCCTTAGTTAATTTCCAGAGTTCTTTTTTTTTTTTTTT
>CAUYON010173528.1:0-13923 GCA_963573935.1 Arctocebus calabarensis | reverse complement strand
TTTTTGAGACAGAGCCTCAAGCTGTCGCCCTGGGTAGAGTGTCGTGGCATTACAGCTCACAGCAACCTCCAATTCCTGGGCTCAAGCGAGTCTCCTGCCTCTGCCTCCCAAGTAGCTGGGACTACAGGTGCCCGCCACAACACCCAGCTATTTTTGTTTGGGTTGCAGCCGTCATTGTTGTTTGGCGGGCCCAGGCTGGATTCGAACCCACCAGCTCAGGTTTACATGGCTGGCGCCTTAGCCCGCTGAGCCACAGGCGCTGAGCTGGTAATATCCTCTTGAAGTTTTGATTACCAAAAACTGTAAAAGTTATGGACATTGAAAAACTATAAAAAAACCTAAAAAGCAAGTGACCAATTAAGAACATATTTACAAGAGATAAGTAAAGGCTTGGTGTCCTGAAGGCACCAAGAGCTCTCACATATCCATAAGAAGATGATTAATATCTAGTAGAGCATGGGCAAAGGACACAAATCAGTAATTCACACAATAAGAAATACAAATGCCCAATAAGCAAGTGAAAGTGGGTTCTTCTTCACTAAGAGCAAAAGAAGAACATTGAAACAAGGTATCCTTTTACTCTATCAAATTGGCCAAAAATTTCAAAAAGATGAGAATATTCTTCTTGGTAAGGGAAAAGAATCCTGCAGCATCCTCTTCCTTTGGTAGGAGTGTGCTGTGAGTTAAATAGTGGCCCCCCCCAAAGACAAGATTGTGTCTTGATCCCCAGAATCCATAAATGTTACCTTATTCAGGAAAAGGGTAAATGTTGTCAATATAATTAAGTTAAGGATCTTGAGATGAGGAGATCACGCCAGATTATCCAGGTGGGCCTTAAATCCAGAGACAAGTGTCCCTATAAGGGACACGGGGGAGGGAGGGGAAAGACAGAGGTGGAGGCAATGTGACCACAGAGGCAGAGATGGAGTGATCAGGCCACAGGTCCAGGAATGTCAGCACCCAACAAAAGCTGGAAAATGCAAGGAAGAATTCTCCCCTAGGATCCTCAGAAAGACTGCAGCCCTGACTACAGCTGGATTTTGAAGTTTGAGCCTCCAGACCGTGAAAGAATACTTTTCTGTTGTTTTAAGACACAACGTTTGTGGTAATTTGTATGGCAGCCCTAGGAAACCAATACAGAGCATCACCAGAACATTTTCGGAGGGTAATTTGGCAGTTATGTAGCACAGGCCCTGAAACATATTTTTCCTTCTAGAAATTACTCAAGATTTATCACTAAGGATTTGTCAAAAATTCCTTGGCAAGGATATTCATTACAGCCTTCTTCTTTAAGAGAAACGAAGTAAACAAGTTATATGTTCAGTAATAGGGGACCCACTGAGTCAATGGCAGTTTAGCTCTGTAATAGGGGACCCACTGAGTCAATGGCAGTTTAGCTCTGCAATGATAAAAATAACAGCCACAGCAGACAAAGTGCTTCCTTGTGCTCCCCGAGGAAGGAACACTTCCTACCCCTGTCCTCACGGATTCCCCCTGCCCCCACTATAAGGCAGGCATTAAACATGGTGAGGGTGGAGGTGCAGGTGGAGGGCGTAGCCGTCTGCCCAAGGTCACAGAACTAAGGGGCTGAGATTCTGTCCCCAAACCCTGGGCTGTGCCTCCAACATCCAACAAGGTGACTTATGGTGCAGCCTTCAGATACCAAGATGCCAACCACAGGTCTTTAC
Source organism: Arctocebus calabarensis (assembly GCA_963573935.1). Taxonomy (NCBI): domain Eukaryota; kingdom Metazoa; phylum Chordata; class Mammalia; order Primates; family Lorisidae; genus Arctocebus; species Arctocebus calabarensis. The sequence goes on along the minus strand of CAUYON010173528.1, from coordinate 12,235 downwards.
ACGGAAGGATGTTGGTGGAGCAGTGTTGGGTGAAAAAGCAGTCAAGCACATCCCATTTTTGCAAAAATAAAAAGCACATTGGATGTGCAGAGAAAAAAGGCTGGAAGGATTTACTGTGCACGTTAACAGGGAGGCTACCTTTGGGGATGGATTCAGTGATTTTTATTTTCTACAATGAACACATACAGCTTTAGTAATCAGAACAAAATATTAAAAGACAAAACAATCCTGATGCCTGGACCGACCACACCCGCCTCCAAGGTGGCTCTGGGAGGTGGGGAAGAGCTGCTGTACACAGGCACCATGTCCGGCCACCTCCTCCCCTCCCTTGGTCTGTCCGTATCTTCCCTGCATGTGCTTCTGTGGGCATTGATTTTTCCATCCTTCAGAGAAGCGCCTGAGGAAAAGGAAAGAGCATCTCTGGATCAATGAGCAGAGCCTCACAGACGGGGGCGGGGGTGTCTGTGCTGCCTGCTTGTCACTGCCCTGCTCGGGATCAGCGGGATCAGCGGAGCTGGGCAGGGGTGGAGGAGAGGCTGGCTGGGCTGGGGGCGTGGGGAGGGTGCAGGACAGTGTGATGGGGGCGAGGGGTGTGGGGCACATGTGAGGTGAGTAGTGGGGGGTGTGCATGTGGTGGGCACGATGGGGCACAGCATGGGGGGTGTGCAGAGGTGTTGTCACATGCTTGAGGCTCCCTCCAAGGGAGCTGCCTTCCACCGAGAGGAACAGGAAGTGGTCCAAGCCTCCTCTGTGAAGCAGAGAGTTCTGCGAGGGAAGTGCTGGTGCCCACCCATTGCCCAGATGGGGAAACTGAGGGGTCTGTGTATTTATGAGGGAATGGAGAGAGGAAAGGGGCATTCTTGTGGCCATTTCCAGGCTCTGTCAATTGTAGACCGGAGTCCTGCATTTAAGGGACCACCAGGTAGTCACCCCTGCTGGGTGCTGGGCCATGAGGGGTAGGAGGAGTGGAGAGGAGACAGCCCCGCCCCCCCAGGAGCTCACAATGGGGAAAAGGGTGTGCAAGGGGCGCCCCTGGGCCTGTCAGCAAACTCCCACCCTGTGCCTGCCAGGCCTGCCTGGGCCTCCCCCTCCACGGAGAACACCAGCCTGTTCCTTCCCGGTCCAATGGGCCAAACTCCAGGTTGTCACTCCCGCTGACCGTGGAGGGCCCTCCAGGCCCCACAGCTCTCTGAGCCTCTGCTCTGGGGACATGAGAACAAACATCCTTAAAGATTTTGTTTAGTCCCCAGTTTACCACCTGCCCCCCCCCCCATTGCCACTCCCTGGCCTAGACTGTGAGTCCTCTGGAAAGTCGGGCTGGGACTGTGGGGTCCTCCTGGCTGAGTCAGCAGTACCATCAACTAAGGCGCCATCAACGGTTGACCACCTGGCCTGGCACCAAAAATGGCTCAACATACGCTTGTTGCATGAACAAATGAACCATGACCATTGCTAAGGAGAGAAATGTGCAGACAGCCTGCTTGAGATTCTGCGCACGAGGACTTTGTTGGTGTCCACACGCGTGTTCGGCACATGTGAGCGCATATAGGCTGTGCATTGCCCTCCTGTGCATGTACACACTCACACGGCCATGCCCTTTATCTGCCAATGTGTGCACACCCTGCCCGCTGTGTGCACACCTGCTTGCTGTGCACACTACTTCTTGCTCAAGGTCAAAGGAGTCCACATTTCTTCCACGTTTTCTCTCCCCACTCCCCCCAGCCATGGCAACAACCCCCACAAAAGACTCCGTCCAGCTCCACGAGGCCTCAGACCTGACATTTCCCAGAGGGTGAATTTGATTGGAGGACACACCAAGGGTGCGATTTTAGCTGGATGCCTTTGCCTCTCTGAGTCGTCTCTTCTGTAAAATGGGGTGAAGAGCCCTGGGCTCCCAGCATAGCTTTGGCAAGAGGATGCCCCTGGCACATAGTGAGTACTTAGGAAATGTTACCCATTGTGATGCCACTGATGGTCGTGATAGTGACATTTCCCTGGTGGCGGCAAACTAGGGCAATAGAGTTTGGCCTTTGTGCCATCTGGAGGATTCAGGGTTTAAGAGTTGCTGGACAGCACCTGGGGTGTCCAGAAGACTAACCCCCACTCCCTGTGGTGGGGATGAGGGATGAGGAATAGATGTCCCATCCCTGTGCTCATCCCTAGAACTACTTCTCTGGCTGCTGCGTAAGACCTGGGTCCCCCACAGCAGGCGCCCCATCCTCTCCACACCAGTCACGAGTGAGGTATGCACTTGACATCAAACTTAGACTCCTTCCTGCCTCTGCCCCTCTGCTCCAACCACCACCATCTTCTGTTCCTCTTACCAGGCGTGTTCCTGCCTCAGGGCCTTTGTACGTGCCAGTCCCATTGCCTGGCATAGCCTGTCCCCAAATTCTCTTACAGCAGGTCCCTGTTCCACCTTAGCTCAGAGCTTCTTTTCAAAGAGGGCTTTACTAACCTCTCAAATACCTCCAGCCCTCACTGTCACCACACTTAGCAGCACCTACCACTACCTTAGCTCATTTGTTTCCCAGATCCTGTGTCTTCATCCCCTGGATGAGCTCCCAGCAGGAAGAGTTATGGGGAAGGCAGGAGGGAGGGCGTAGGCCTTCATCTGGTGCCCTGGGTTCCAAACTCACAGCCCTTACTGCACGTCAGGTCCAGCCCAAACTAGCCAGCTGGGTGACCTTTGGCAGTTGTGCCACCTCTCCAATCCCCAGACCGTCCACCTTTAGCATGAAAGAAGGCTCCAAGTCCCTGAGGGGCCCCCACTATGACGACGACCCTTAGACTTTCAGTAACCTAAGAAAGTGCAAAGTAAGGTGTGCAGGACCCCTGGAGTCCTCGCTTCCAGAGCCTGTTGCTCTCCCACGTGGCTTTTGCAAACAGGGAAATACTTTCCCCAAATACTTCCCTGTTGCCCAGGCCAGAGTGCCGGCCTCAGTCTAGCTTACAGCAACTTCAAACTCCTGGGCTCAAGTGATCCTCCTGAGTAGCTGGAACTACAGGCAAGTGCCACCACACCCAGCTAATTTTTCTGTTTAGAAAATTTTTCTATTTAGTGGAGATAGGGGTGTCTAACTCTTGCTAGAGCTGGCCTCCGACTCCTGAGTTCAGGCAACCCACAAACCTCAGCCACCCAGAGTGCTGGGATTACAGGTGTGAGCCACTGTGTCCAGCCTCACACCCTATTTTGATTGTTTACTTGTATGTCTCCCATTAGGCTCTGCGCTCTGTAATGGCTGGGACATCCATTCTGCGTGTCCCTGGCTCACCCAGCTGAGACAAGGACGGGTGGTACTGCCAGCTCCCCAACCAATTTCCTTCCTTATGGGGCAGAAGCCACGCCCTCCTGCCTCCTGAGAACCCCTGCGGCAGTTTAGTGCCCACCAAGCGCACTGAACTTTGGTAAATGCTGAAACCCAGATGGGAGGTGGACCTTAGGTCTAGTGCTTCTACCTGGTATTTGCCCAAAGGCTGAACTTGATGAGACACCCGGCATCCTAGCCTTTTTTTGTAAATGCAGGACCTGGTTTCCACGCTAAGGGTCCCAGGAGGGGGGGTTCTGGAGGGGGGTGCAGGTGGGGCGCAGCAGGGTCCTGTGTGGGCAGCTGCTGCCGGCCTTCTCTCTTCCCACCCCAGCCCAGAGTCAGAAAACAACCCGCGCCGCCTGAAACCTGACCAGGCTGCGGAGCTTGAAAGGCTGGTTCTGTGGAGGAAGGGATGGGGGCGGGGAGGCAGGCGGGTGCACTGCCGGATGTGGAGTGGTCCTTGGCCTCGAGGGGCTGTCAGTTGCAGGTTCCTTCTCTGGGAGACGGCTCTTGCCAGGACCACCCGTGCAACAACCACCAGAGGTGGGGGCGGTGGGCGTCCTCCCCTATGCAGGACTCATCTGGCCCTAGGCTGGGAGGGTTCGAGGCCAGGGTTCAAGGCCAGGCGCAGCAGTGCGGCTTTGCGGGGGACCTTGTCTCAGGGCCTCGTCCCTCCGCGGGGGCTGCCCTGCACCGCCTCAGTAGCCGAGCTGTCTGTGCATGTCTTTTTCTTTCACTAGAGGTTGCTCACTTTCGCTTCTTGGCTCCTTTCGGCTCTGGCGGTTCCGTGAGCGCGTGCGCGTGCCTGTGTGCCCGCGCGCCCGCGCCCCCTGCGCCTGTGCCAGCCAGGAGGGCGGCCTGGAGCGTGAGAACTCGGGCTGGGGAAGGTCGCCGGCCCGCCAGCCCCGGGCCCCCATTACACCCCCGCCTGAGTCCCTACGTTCGCATCGGTTCTCCAGGCTTCGTCCCCACCCACAGCTCCCACTTTCTGGACCTTTGCACGCCGGCGCCAGCCTTCAAGGACCCGTCTGTGCTTCCTCCCCCCGACCCCTACCCCCCAGCGCGCCCAAACCGAGGCCAGGATGGACGGAGACTTGGCCACATCCCGTGGAGGCTGGGTCTTTCCCTTGAGAAAGTAAAATTTGGGTGGGCAGAGGGGGACCTCTTCAGCTTCCCCACTGTTCCCGCCTGCTGGTTCTTTTAGCGCACCCTGTCCCTGGGTCCCACCTCAGGGCCCTGCACCGCCAGAGACCTCTGTTCCTCACTAGCTGTGTGACCTAGGTACATTACCTAACCTCTCCGAGCCTCCATTTTCTTGGCTGTAAAAAAAGGCTTACAGTTGGACATTTGAGGGTTCAGGGTGATGACCAACGTAGGCCACAGGAGTGGGCACTTAGGGTGGAGTAGCCCAGGGCAGCTGTGGGGATTGGCAGAAGCTCACCTTGCCTGGGGTCTCCCCCTCATTCCTCCCACATCCCCAGTTCTTGCCTCTGTGTGCAAGTTACTTGGCCTCTCTGTGCCTGAACTTCTTCCTCTGGGAAACTTAGGCAGAAGTCTGCCTGGCTTACATCTCAGGATCCTCAGGATGAAACAGATCGAGGGTGGGAAGTCATTCTAAGCAGTAAAAAGCCCCAGACAAAAGCCCGTTTCCAGTATTACACCCAAGCTCAGAGCATCAGCTCAGGCTTGAGAATTCAGTTTATCAATTGCATCAGAGGGCTCCCTGGCACCTGTGCCAATAGGAGGTGGCTGGAAGGCCATTTCCAAGAAATGTGCAGCCTGATGACTTTTGCCATCAAATATGGCCTTAGTTATCAGTCCCAACAATGAGGGAACTTGAGGCTCCATGACAGCTCCCTAGAGGAGTGTATTGGGGGAAAGCTTTATCTACTTCACTGATGAAGAAGACCTTGGCCATGGCCATGTGATCTTCCTGAGCCTTGCCATCTGGCCCCGGTATCCATGTAGGGAGTCCTCCTGAGCACTAGCTCTGGAAAATGCATGTGGGGGCTCCAGAGAGGTCTCCCATGCCTGGGTCAAAACTGCCATCTTTCCTCCCAGTTCACTCTTCTTCTGTGGCTGACACTATCACCCACCCAATTCATTAAGCCACAAACTCATGGCCAACTCATTTGCTCAAGACAGAAACACTGGCATTTTGCTGCATGCTCTTTTCAAAACTACAAACAATATAACATAGGTATGTACACTGAGGAATGAAAGTCCCCTTGCTGTATGCCTCCCTGGAATAGCCACTGTCCAGTATGGTGAATCCCCGTATCTGTTCGAACTCTCACTTACAATAGACAGAAAATCTAATTCAAATAGGAATTATGGGCTCAGGTAATGAAAATGAAGAAGTGGTAGTGGGTTTCAGTCATGGTTTGATCCAGAGGTTAAGGATGCTGTTGGGGCTCTGTTTTGGCTTCTCTGCAGTTGTTTCTTCTTTGCTCTCCTCACAGTGTCAGCTGGGCCTACTCTGGGTAGCAGCAATGGCTGCTGGGGTCCCTGATCTGTCCTTATGCGGTACCATCAGAGGAGGCAAGATCAATTCAGCTTTGGCTCCTATGGAAGAGTGAGGAAATCTGTTTCTCCGAGGTGCTCTTACCCACTTTGGGGCGGGCCAGAGCAGACTGAAGGACAAACCCAATCTGGAAGAATGGCTTGTGGAGAGCCAGGGCCTCTTTATGTATGCAAAAGCAAAGTGCCCTGTTAGCTCTGAGAAACCTGATGCTCAGCAAAGTTAGATCATGGGATTGAAGAGGCTGAAGCAGACTGCAGGGGTCAGGTTCCCACCCTGCAAACAGGGCCCCCACTGGAGCCCAGGCTTCACCCTTTCAGCCTCAACTCCCTCACTGGGACACGAAGGCAGCAACACACCAGCCTCTGGAGTTATTTAGAGGGTCAAGGCCCAGCCTCATATGCACTCAGAATACATGATTTGTCATTCATATTATTGGGTTTTGTTGTTGTTGTTTGGCTGGGACCGGGTTCAAACTCGCCACCCTCGGTATACAGGGCCAACCCTACTCACTGAGCCACAGGCACCACTCATATTCATATTGTTATTGGTGGCATTGTCATCATTGCCACTTTGGTGTACCCCTGAGCACAGTACCAGGCTCCCTATTGGTACTCAGGAATAATAGCTGGGACCTTGCCCTTCATCCTCAGCTCCCTGGGACACAGCAGAGCTATCCCTCCTGAAATCCACCCCTGCAGAGGAGCAAGGAGCAAACAAGTGGCCCAGCCAGGGACCACCCTCAGACAGGCAGTCTCCCCTCCCCGTAGGGTCCTTCCTCCCACACATCTTGCTCTCCACCCCCACCTGCCTGAAGGAGGTAGGTGTCCAGGCTGGGGAGAGTCTTCCCTCTCCTCCAGCCACCTGAGCCTGGCTATGCATCTGGCTGGCAGACCATCCTTCTTCCTCCCTGGCAGACGAGCCATTAAGCACCAGGCCCCCAAAGCACCAGCCTGCAGCCTCAGCACTAAGTGCATTTGCTGCCATTAGCAAGCAACCCCAGCCCGGCTGGTTGGGACTAATGCACAGCCCACCCCTCACCCCCTCTCCCTGGTGACTGCTTGTCAAAGCTCCATCCACTGGGAGAGAACAGAGCCCGAGAAGAAAAGATGGGGGCTCCAGGACCCACATGGACAGCCATGTAGGTTGTTCACTGCACAGAGGTACCACCCAGGGCATGAGTAGAGCTGCTGTTCAACCGGCTCTCCACTGGCTGGGTTGAGGGCCCTGGCACAGGTGGCATTCAGCATGAGGTGGTGCTCCCTTCTAATTCATTCCCAGGAGCTGTAAGGGAGAGCTCTGGCCTATGTGGGCTCCAGGAAGAAACTATTTGAGAGCTTCAGGCCCTACATAATTCTTTTTTTTTTTGTAGAGACAGAGTCTCACTTTATCACCTTCGGCAGAGTACCGTGGCGTCACAGCTCACAGCAACCTCCAACTCCTGGGCTTGGGCGATTCTCTTGCCTCAGCCTCTCGAGTAACTGGAACTACAGACGCCCGCCACAATGCCTGGCTATTTTTTTGTTTTGCAGTTCTGCCAAGGCCGGGTTTGAATCCGCCACCCTCGGTATATGGGGCCGGCGCTCTACTCGCTGAGCCACAGGCGCCACCCACACATAATCCTTTTTAAAATTGCATTTTTATTAAATTCTTTTTGGAGTACAGTTCAATGAATTTTATTACATATATACATTTGTATAACCACCACCACAATCAGGATCCAGAGTAGCTCCACAGTTCTATCACCCCTGTGATATTATGATATATGCATGTAATACACATGCATTTACAGTATGTATATGTTCTTGTCCATAGATCCTGGCTCATAACTCCCATAGTCCTTGTTACAGTCTTTTATTATAAAGTTGGAGTGCTCTAGGCCTCAGAAGTGGGCCCCAGGAAACAGAATCTCAGGACTCTTAATTTTATTGAGGGTCATAAGACTGTTATTCCAGAGAGAGTCCTCTCCCATACCCTGCAGGAAGGAATCCAGCACACAGAGGCCAAGAGGAAAGGAAGCAGACAGGCCTTGCTGAGTTTCCCCATTCAGTCTACTAGCAGCCCATCATACCCTTTTTGTCCAATCATATTTCAGCAGATTGTCCATGCTTTGATCATGGACAAACAATGAAGGTTAAAACCATTAAAGGTCCAAAGGACAGAGTTCAGAGAGATTCGGGATAGCTGAGCACACAGAGCCTCCTCCTAGAGGGTGGTGTCCCTTCCTCATACCCCACCTGGGCATCTCTCCATCTGTATCCTTCATAATATCCCTTATTATAAACGGATAAGCTTAGGTAAGTGTTTCTCTGAGTTCCGTGAGCCATTCTAGCAAATTCTTCAAATCCAAAAAGGGAGTCATGGGAACCCAGTTTGAAGCTGGTTGATCAGAAGTTCCAGAGGCTCAGACTTGCAACTGGTATCTGAAGCAGGGGACGGTTTTGGGGACTGAGTCCCCAACTTGTGGGGTCTGATACTGTCTCTGTGTAGATAGAGTCAGAATCAAATTGGAAGACACCCAGCTGGAGTCTGCTGCAGTGGTGGGGAGAAATTCTTCCCCACATTTGGTCATTTTCTTCTAACCCCTGGCAACAACTCATCTATTCTCGATCCTCAGAGTTTTGTCTTTTGAGGAATGTCATAAAAATGGAATTGTGCAGTATGTGATTTTTTTTTTTCTTTTTTTGAGACAGAGTCTCAAGCTGTCACCCTGGGTAGAGTGCTGTGGCATCACAGCTCACAGCAACCTCCAACTCCTAGGCTCAAGCGATTCTCCTGCCTCTGCCTCCCACGTAGCTGGGATTACAGGTGCCTGCCACAACGCCCAGCTATTTTTTTGTTGCAGCCGTCATTGTTGTTTGGAGGGTCCGGGCTGGATTCAAACCCTCCAGCTCGGGTGTATGTGGCTGGCACCTTAGCCGCTTTAGCCACAGGCACTGAGACAGTATGTGATCTTTTGGGATTGACTGATCTCACTCAGCCTAATGGACTTGCACTCCATCCAAGTTGTTGCTTGTATCAATTGTTTGCTGCTTTTGATTGCTGAGCAGTAGTCCAAAGTAGGGATGCACCACAGTCTGTGTATCCCTTCATCTGTTGAAGGACATTTGGGTTGTCTTTATCACAAATAAAGCTGCTCTGAATCCTCGTGTGCGCATGTCTTTGCATAAACCTAAGTTGTCATTTCTCTGATGCAAGTGCCCAGGAGTACAATGACTGCATCATATGGCATGAACATGGTTAACTTTCTGAGGAATGTGCCAGAGGGGCTGCATCACTTTGCATTCTCACCAGCAATGTATGAGAGTCTTGGTTGCTCTGAAAACTTGTTAGCACTTGGTATTAGCAGTATTTTTTTTAAGCCATCCTAGGGGATAGGAAGTGGTATCTCATTATGATTTTGATGTTCATTTTCCTGATGGATAATAATGGTTGGGCATCTTTTAATGTGTTCATTTCCCAACTTTTTGATTTTTTTTTTTTTTTTTTGGCTGCTGAGTTTACTAGTCCTTTATATATTCTGGATATAAGTCATTTGTCTGCTGTGTGATTTGCAAATATTTTATTATAGTCTGTGGCTTGTTTTCTAGTTCTCCTAACAGTACCTTTCTGAGAGCCAAAGTTTTTAATTTCAATGAAGTGAAATGTATCTATGTTTTCTTTTATGACTTGTTCTTTGTCGTGTCTAAGAAGTCTTTGTCTAATGCCAAGTCCCAAAGATTTTTCTCCTATGTTTTCTAAAAGTTTTATAGTTATAGAGATTATGTTTAAGTCTATGATCCATTGTGAGCAGATTTTTTTGTTGTTGTTTGAGACAGAATCTCACTCTGTCACCCTGGGTAGAGTGTCATGTCCTGATAGTTCACAGCAGCCTCAAACTCTTGGTTCCAAGAGCTCCTCTTGCCTCAGCCTCCCAAGTAGCTGGAACTACAGGCACTCACCACGACACCCAGATAATTTTTCTGTTTTTAGTAGAGACAGGGTCTCACTCTTGCTCAAGCTGGTCTTGAACCCCTGAGCTCAAGCAATCCATCTGCCTTGGCCTCCCAGAGCAGGAGTGAGCCACTGTGCCTGGCCATGAGTAGATTTTTGTATATGGGCTCAGCGCCTGTGGCTCAAGCAGTTAAGGTGCCCGCCACATATACCTGAGCTGGCGGGTTCAAATCAAGCCCAGGCCCGCCAAACAACAATGACGGCTACAACCAAAAAATGGCCGGGCGTTGTGGCGGGCGCCTGTAGTCCCAGCTACTTGGGAGGCGGAGGCAGGAGATTCGCTTGAGCCCAGGAGTTGGAGGTTGCTGTGAGCTGTGATGCAACAGCACTCTCTCCAAGGTGACAGCTTGAGGCTCTGTCTCAAAAAAAAAATGTTGTATATGGTTTAAGGATTAAGATTATTTTTTTTTTTTTGCATGTGGATGTCCAATTGTGTCCAGGTATTTATTAAATGAAAAAGTGAAAAGCACCAAGGATTTGGTAGAAAGAGTGACAAAATGGGGAGGTCAAGATTGTGTACTAGTCAGTGATAAAGGATACTTTTTCGTCAACAAATGATGAACAATTGGGCATCCATATTTTAAAAAAAAAATAAACCTTAACCTAAACCTCATATCTTATACAAAAATTAACTCACAATAGGTCATAGACTTGAATGTGAAATGTGAAGACAAACAGCAACGGCATCTGTATCACGTGGGATTCAGAGCCTGGCTCCACTGTTGGGTGAGGGAGAAGAGGTGAGAGTTTGCAAGCACAGAGGTAACCCAGGCAAGAGCCTTCTGTGGCCACACCTGACCTGGGCAAGGTTGGAGAGCGGAAGTGAGGGAGGCAATGTTTTTCAATGTGACGTCTTCCCCAAGTTCTCCCCTACATGCTATCTTTGCATTGTCTCATTTAATCCTAAAACAAATCAATGAATTTTTGGAGGTTGGAGCTTTCATTCCCACTCTATGGGTTGGAAAATCGAGTTCAGAGAGGTTAAGGAACTTGCCTCGGGTCACACAGTAAGTGGAGGAGCAGGGTTTGAACTGAGGGTGTTCTTCTCTGCTGGACATGGGCAGGGGACAGTCGACTGATGACTGAATCTGCACCGCTGCCCACCTGGTTGTAGGTCCTTGGTCAAGATGGGTGTGGGCACGGGAGATTTTTCTCCCAGGATTCTGGGGGAACCTGAGGCATCTGTTCTCCTGACAGCTCGACTTGTGCCCTTTGTAACATCACATCCTCCTGGATGGCTCTTGTTCTTAGGAACTCACCAATCCTGTCCCACCAATGAAGAGCCATCCCAGAGCCAATTATGGTGGCTTCCCTGATGTCCTGCTGTTATACCACCAGGTAAGGTTAGGCCTCGGCTGTAGATGTCCACCCTTGGCCTGGTACTCAGGGTCCTTGCCTCCCACCACTTGCCATTCCAGCTGAATTCCCACCCCCTACACCCTGCCCCCTACTACGAGGCCATCTCCATTTCCTCTCACTTGTTCAGCATTCGGTTCAAGTCACGCCTTCTCCAGAAGAACCTTCTCCAGCACTCCCCCTCCTGAACTCTGCAGCTGATTAATACTCTAGTCTCATATGGTCTCAAAAGCGGGCGTTTGGCAGCATAACCTTCTAGAGATGCACGTGCCTCCTAGTTGCTCCCAGAGGTGTATCTACAGTAGCCTCATCATCAAAGAGATTGTAAGCATTTTGAGGGCAGGAGTAGAGTCTTAAGATCCTCTCTGCCGCTCGGCGCCTGTGGCTCGGCGGGCTAAGGCACCAGTCACATACACCTGAGCTGGCAGGTTCGAATCCAGCCCAGCCCACCAAACAACAATGACGGCTGCAACCAAAAAATGGCTGGTGGTTGTGGTGGGCGCCTGTAGTCCCAGCTACTTGGGAGGCAGAGGCAGGAGACTCGCATGAGCCCAGGAATTAGAGGTTGCTGTGAGCTGTGATGCCACCGCACTCTATCCAGGGTGACAGCTTGAGGCTCTGTCTCAAAAAAAAAAAAAAAAAAAGATCCTCTCTGCCTGGCACAGAGAAGGCTGGTTCCCAGCCCATGGGTTCAGGTCAAATAGAGCCAACTCTGCCACTGTCTTGCTGTGTGCTCAGTGTCTGGCATGTGACAAATGTTCAATGAGTGCAATATTATTGCTGTTATTTTGATGGCTATTGTTTTGTTTTGTTTTTTGGTTTTTTTTTGAGACAGAGCCTCAAGCTGTCACCCTGGATAGAGTGCTGTGGCATCACAGCTCACAGCAGCCTCCAACTCCTGGGCTTAGGCGATTCTCTTGCCTCCGCCTCCCAAGTAGCTAGGACTACAGGCGCCCGCCACAACGCCCGGCCATTTTTTGGTTGCAGCCATCATTGTTGTTTGGCGGGCCCAGGCTGGATTCGAACCCTCCAGCTCAGGTGAACGTGGCTGGCG
>CAUYON010173526.1:0-22545 GCA_963573935.1 Arctocebus calabarensis | reverse complement strand
AAAATATTATTATTCTTATATGTATATATAATTGCAGTCCAGTCCGGCAACAATGATCTGCTGTGAGAGGGGAGCAAGGGAGCAGGGCTCGTAGTGACTGCGGGGGAGGGGCCTCTCAGTCGCTGCAGATCTCGGCGGTCGCAGTGGTGTGTTCCTATTCGAGGGGCGGGTGGCGGCTTCCAACCCCTGTTGCATAGTCTTATATTACACACACAGATAACACTTATCTTTTGTCAGTACACAGGAGAATGAGATTTGATTTTATTGGCAGGAGTCAACAATAGCAGCATTTCTTACTTGATTACAGAATCCTTGCAAATGCTTGATGGACTCTAAAAAAATTTCTGTCTTCCTTTTCCTATGCCATTGACTTTCAGGTTCTTTTACTGATGCATTTATCTCTTTATATTTGTGTAATAAAGTTTCTTGAGTGATATGACAAAAAAAAAACATATAAATAAATGTTTATAACACCTCTACTTATATTTTCCAAAAGCTGAAAAGAATCTTAGTCACTGCAGGCTGCTATAACAAAAGTACCATAGACTAGGTGCCTTGAACTTCAAAAATTTATTTCTCACAGACCTGCAGATTACACAAATCTAAGGTCAAAATATTGGCCCATTTGCTTCCTGATTAGAGTCCACTTTCTGGTTTGCAAACTAATACATTCTTGCTATATCTTGATAAGATGGAGAATGAGAGGAAACAAGCTTTCTTTTGTTTCCTTTTTTAAGAACACAAATGTCCTCATTAAGGCTACACCCTCATGACCTAATTGTCTCTTAAATGTCCCATCTCCATATACTATCACATTATAGATTAGAGCTTCAACATATGGAATTGGGGAGGACACAAATATGCAGTGTGTGACATGATTTATGTATTTCTGCATGGGAAAATGGATACACCAAATGGAGTGCAGCCATATAATGGAATACTACTCATTATTTTAAAAGGATGAAATGTTAATACACACAGAAAATGACATGAATCTCCAAATCATTTTTGCTGAGTGAAAGAAGCTAATATCAGTGAGTTACATGATGTATTATTTCAGTAATATGCCACTCTTAGAAATATAAAACTATGATGACAGAAAATGGATGAGTGATTGCCACCATTAGGTGTAGAAAGAGGTATGACTGTAAAAAGAAGATGGGAATTTTGAGGGGGATTAGAGAACTATTTCTTTATCCATTCATCCATTGATTGATTACAAATATTGGCTATTGTGACTCGTGCTACAATAAACATGGGCATGTAGATATCTTTTTGACATAATGAATTCACTTATTTTGAATATATGCCTACCAGTAGGATTTCCAGATCATATGATAGTTTTACCTTAATTTCATGAGTCACTTCCATACTGTTCTCCATAGTTGTTGCTTAATTTTCATTTTTACCAACATTGTATAAGGATTCCCCTTTATCCACATCCTCTCCAGTATTCATTATTGACTGTCTTTTTGATAAAACCAGTTTTTACTTGGATGGGATGATATTTCATTATACTTTTGAGTGGTAATTCTCTGACTAATGATGTTAAACATTTTTTTTTCATATACTTGTTGGCCTTTTGCATGTCTTTTTTCCAGAGATGTATATTCAGATACTTTTTCCATTAAATAAGTATACCTTTAAGTATACTTTTTCCTTTAGATACATATACCTTTTTCCATTAAATAAGTATACATTAGGAAGAAAATTAACTAAAAATGGTGAATTTACAGGAAAAAATATCTTTAGATGTATTAATGAAGCCAAACTTAAATCTAAAGTAGATTCTTGCTATAACCAAATGCAAGTCCTGCTGTCCGTTAACCAAAAGGCATACTTGAAAGACACCAAAGGGTTGGTGATAGGAAGAGTGGATGTATTGAAGAACTGGCATCCAGAGGAGATGGCAGAATACCACCTCAAAGACAATCTAAGTTGGTATGAACACTAGGCTACTTTTCATCTTAAGGGAGGGGCAAGAAGGGTTGGGTTCAGTGGTCCTCAAGCACAGTAGAGTACTTTTGATACTGCTTCAATTGCCTGGGGAGTCCTCCTCATCCATTTCATTTTTTTAAAATACATGTCTGCTTGCAACAAATTGTTTCTATTTTTACTTATTTGGAAATTTTCTTATTTCAACTTAGCTTTTGAGGAGTGTATCTTGGGTATAGACTTCTAAGTTTGTGGCTCCCCCTCACCTCCCACCCCCGAACCCCAGCATTGTAAGGATGCTACTGTGTTGAGTTTGGACTTCTGTTGTTTTTGCTGAGAAATCAAATGTCTTGCCTTTTGCTCCTTTGAAGGTAATAATATGTCTTCTCTGGATGTTTGAAGATTTTTTTTCTATGATTTTTAGTGATTTTGCTATGAGTGCTGTACGTTGATTTTCTTTGTATTCTGCTAAATGTGGGCTTAAAACTTCTATTGTTTTTGGGAAATCCCCAGCCATTGACTCTTTAAATGTTGCTTCTGCCACATTCTTTTCTCCTCTGTGGGTTTAATTTACATGGACATTTAATTCTTTTTACTTTCCTGTCCTTTTTTTGTCCTTTTTGCTTCACTCAGGAAATTTTCTACTTGCCTAACTCTGCTTCACTAATCTGAAAGACAGTTTTCAGCCCTATCTGAAAGACAGTTTTAAACCTGTCTTTGAATTTTTAATTTCAGTTATATTGTTGTTCAGCTTTTAGACTTTTCCATTTGACTCTTTTTTAATAGAAAAGAAATGGTGAGATTCTTCATCTTGTCATCTATTTTCTTAGACATTATTTATCACAGTTATTTTAAAGTTTATGCCTGATAACTCCAATACTGGTTTACCTATGTGTTTGTTTCTGTTAGAATTTTTCTCCTGGTTCTTTTTCTTCATATGCCTGGTAATATTTGATCAAATGCCATGCCATGTATTCTGTATAAAAAACGTGTAAGACTCTACATATTTTCCTTCCAATAGGATTCATTTTAGGGTAGGGAAGATTGCCCCAATCTAGGGAGCACTGAGTTGACTTGAGGTGGGGTTGCAACATGTGTAAAACTTGTTTAACTCTTAGTTTACTGCCATCCCAGTACCAAAGGAGTAGGGCTTCTCCTCTCCTCAGCACAAGATTGCCGAAAAATTCTATTGCTTGTTTATTTTATATTTTGTTTGATTTGCTGCTTATGCTTTGCTTATTAGCCTCTTACACTGTATAGTTTAAGAATTTGTCAAATGCCTCTAGGGAAAAACTGTCAAGTGTTGTGTCACATCTCTGCAACTCCCTTCTTTCAGGAAACTTGCCAGCTCTGAACTCCAATTTTTGCCTCCAATCCTTTGAGATTGCTGAAAGCTCTGATGACTTCTCTGCCTCTAACAGCTGCCCTTGCTTGGCCTTGGTTTCCACTGGACTTTGTCCCACACACCTTTTCTTTTTGCTGATTTTGCTTTGTATCCTTTCACTGTAAATAAGTCATAACTGTCAATATGACTGTGTGCTGAGTCCTGTGTGTCTTCCTAGCAAATCACTAAACCCAAGGAGTCTTGGGACTCCTAATATACCTGCCCATTCTCAATTTCTGTTAAGGTTGATGATCTAATTGAAGATTCTAATGTTCTGAGAATGATCAGAGACAGATGATATTGTGATCCTTTTACATATGTGTGCAGCTGAGACTCACAGAGGTGAATTTATTCCAGATCATTCACCTACCAATTCTTGGCAGAACCAGGAATTGGAGCCAGATCTAACTCAAAAATCCCCCTGTTCTTAAATGTACCAATTTCAGTTTTTTAAATTCTCCTGCATGGTTTGGGTAATTTAATCATTTAACACTCTCATTGTGTGTAAGGAATGTTTTTAGATCAATACCAAAGTAAATAGAGTTTAGTGACTCAATTACTACTTCACAGATCCAATTTAATTATGTGGACGTTCCTCAACATACGATGGGCTTATGTCCCAGTAAACCCATCTAAGTTGAAAATATCGTAAGTCAAAATGCATTTAATCCATCTCACCTACCAAATACGATTCTTTAGTCTAGCCTACATCAAACATGCTCAGAACACTTACATTAGCCTACAGTTGGGCGAAAATCATCCAACACAAAGTCTGTTTTATAGCACAGTGTCAAATATCTAATTTATTGAATACTGTACTGAAAGTGGAAAACAGTGGTTTTGCAACATTGTAAAGTTGATAAATCTTAAATTGAACCATTATGAGTTGGGGACTGTCTGCACTTTTCTATCAATAAAATATAAATAAATTTGCAAATTTCTTTTATTCAAATAGATGTTATGTCACTGGATATTCTGTGCACTAGTTCTCTGTGTGTGTGTGTGTGTGTGCATGTATGTCTGTATGCTGTAGCCACTGAAGACAAAAATTGTTAATTTTTTATGGATAATTTTGTTTACTTTGTGATATTTAGGAGCTGTTATGTGTGTATTTATCTCTCATAAGATAGGATTAAAATTATATTAATTCCAGATAAAAATAAAATATCCTGTAGTATTTGTGAGATAGGAAGATTTTTTTCACCTTAGCACTGACATTTTAGCACAAGAAAACCAGACACTTCTGATAATTTGGGCAATGAAATATTTTTCTATTTGTACATCAGTGTCAGAAATTCTCTCCTATGATATCTGTATTATGCCTTCTCAAAGCAGACAAGTTTTTCTCAAAATTGTATAGGAGTACAGAGTTAAGGGAACATTCTGAGTTGCAAATGTAGAGGGAAGTATTTTTAATTCTATTTGTTTGGGATAGCTATTTCCTGGGCTCTGTAGGAATTGAGAAAGATTGATGTACTCTTCTCTTTAACAAGGTAGGTTTTATTATTGTCATAACATTTTATAATTATACAGTTAACAGTTTATAGATTCTTTCACATTTATTACCCAACTTGAGCCCAACAACCTTGTGAACATTGACATTGTTATCTCTGCTTTACATGTGAGAAAACCTATGGTTGGAAATACAGTGACTTGCTCAGGGTTGCATGGCTGATTAGTAGAATAGAAGCACAGACACATGATTTCTGTCTCTGTATGTAGCTTTTATTTCTATTGTGCCTGTATAGGAAATGGAGCTGAAGATCTACATTCTGGTGTCTTGGAAGACAAATCAGCTGTAACAAAGTAGATGGCATATACAATAGAGCCTCCATAGTTGACCACCTCCCTACCTTGACCATCTCCTTAAATTAACCTAATTTGCATAGATGGGATGCTCTCCATATGTACGTGTCAGTATAGTAGGCTTAGGTCCTTATGTCGACCACCTGCATATGTTGCCTAGTTTGTTACAGTCCCTTGGGCAGTCAACTTATGAAGCTTCTGCTGTATTTTTAGATTTAATTTTGTGTTACCCTTAATAGTTTAACCTGAGGATAGCTAGACAACTTTCTCAATCTGTATGAATCTGAATTTTTCCTGTTATCTTTAGAAATCAGTTGGAATTGTAAACCTTTTCTGCATCATAATGTCCCCACACAACAGAGAATTTTAATTCATTCATTCTATAAGAAAGACTCTGTGAGTGAAATTTTTGATGTTTTTCTTGAAGCAGCATGAGCAGGATTTGATTTTGCCCTAAAATACTATTATTCTCTTTAGAATGGAATATTTCTTCCTGAATTATTCTTGGCTTAATCACCCGTATCCTAAAAATTAAAATTTAGAATAGAAGGATGTTAGCTGGTGTATACAGGGCAGCTGTTGGAGAATGAAGCAAAACCAAAGCAAAAGGAGGAAATTTACGTGAGAAAATGAGGGGAGCGAGGAAGTGGTGACATTAAGTGACAATGTAATAATTAGACTTTCTAATGATTGTGAGAATATTTGAACTCCTGTTGCATGATGTAGAGGGATTATTTTGTAACCCTATGGCAAGTTATCTTAAAGTCTTTCTTTTAAGTGAAGATTGTTATTAGAATCATATGAGATAATGTGTATGACAGTACTTCCTAAATTGTAAAGTCCTCAAAACATATGTTGAAATTATTAATAAAAGCAAAAATGAATTGCTGTGGTTGCGTCTTGTGCCTGAAAGTTTTTTCACTAAAATCAGTAGGGTGAGGTAATATAAAAGTTGACAATCTTGTCAACCTGATGAATTTATTTATTTATTTTTTTTAAATGGCTGCCTCCGGGCACATTTCCACTGTGGCGGTATGCCATGACCGGCTCCAACCTTATGGTTTCTTATAAAGAGGTCACCAAACCTTCACTGAGGTGCCTGCAATGTGTCCCACCCTTCTGGGAGCTGACAGGAGGTACTCAGATGGGCAGGCCCTGATGTTAAGGTGCTATGACTTAGTACTGAGAGACAGGCACGCAGATGGTGTGCACATACGTGACTAGATAGAATGTTTGTGCAGGGTACAGGGAGTACAAAGAGAAAGCACACTTGTCCAGAGGTGGGCTTTACAGACATCTGAGGATGAGCCTAAGCCTCGTTTTGAAATAAATGTGAGTAGTTAGGAGAGGAAGGGTGGGAAGCAGGCCTGACACAGGAAATCATGTCCATGAAGGCTTGCAGTGCTGTATGAAGCATGGGACAGTGAGTGGTAGGATTTGCCTGTGGAAAATTCTGCTCTGGATAACTCACTGAGTGATACTGAGACTACTAGAAGAGGAGAGGGCTTGGTGGGAGAACAGTGCTTAATGAAGCACACCAGATGAGAAGGATGTCAGAATCTTCACCACCATTAAATGCAGCATGTAATACATATGGGCTCGAAAATGGCAATTGGAATAGCAGTATGAAGGCTGGTTTCATTGGGGTGTTGGGTGTTAACAATCTTCTGTCTTTCCCTCTCCCCTATCTCAGTATTCCCGCAACTCCTTAAGCCCAGGTCCACTGATACCTGCTCGCTCCCTTCCTTTCCCTCTCTGACTCTCTCTCTCTCATGCATTCCTCTCTCTCCACCACTCACTTCCTCACCTCCTTTGCAAACTCAACCCTGCTAATGTGCCTGAGCCAGCACTGGCGGCCCCATCACAGTTCCTCAAGGTACTTCAGCAATAGTGTAATAGACCCTAGTGAAGCTGCAGGAGGAGCATGATTTTGTTAGGACCTAGAGGAACAAGTCAAATGTCAGGGCCAGCGTGAGTGAGTTTCAGTAGTGGAATAAGAGAAGTGCACTAGTTCCACACTTACTCCACACCCTAACCAGATAGCCAGGTATGAATGGAGTTCAGGTTGCAGTCAGCATAGTGAGTGAGCCAAGATGAGGAACTGACGGGATCAAACTACCCTTTGGATCCAGAGCCCTGCGCCTTCCTTGTCATGGGGTTTCCTTCAGTGTTCCAGGAGCTTGCCTTCCAGGTTTTGTTTCTTTGTCTTAAAAGTACACGTCAGTCTGAGCATAGCTCCAAGTTTCTTTGCTGTCTCAGAGCTTATTTAGCTTGATTCTGGCCATCTTTCTTGCTCCTAAATCATCTTTCTTTCTGTTTCCTCATTGACTTACAACCTATAAGACTAGGCCTTTTCTTTAAATCCTTCATTTAGGTGCAAATTGATGAACTCTCATGTTCAGCTCTCATGTAGAACTAGAGCCTTACTCTGACTTCAGTGCAGTGGCTAGATCCCTGCAGCTGATTTCATTTATGCCAAGACTCTTTTCAGATAGAGGGCAGGGGTGAGGGGCTAGAATTCTCTTATCTATAGATGTCTTCAGCAGTGCTCACCTGCCTGCCCAGCCACCTTGGGGGTTTTGTGCCCTTCCTGACCGTGTGGGAGACACTGCCTCGCCTTTCTGGAGCCCATCTCTGTAGTTCTGGGAGGTTTCCCTACCCTGATCAGGGCATGGCTTTTAGTATATCTGTCTCCTCCCTGCATTTCCATTATCGTTTCTTGTTATAGTCTCTAGGAAGAAATAAGCAAGCATGCGGCAAAAGATTTGTCTCTTTTCCCCTCTTTTTTTCAATTAGTTTCCAATCTGTACTAAGAAGTCTAAGAATCACCTGAGACTCCTGGGAATTTGAAATACAAAGTCCAGGAGGAGGAATGAATTACTGTGTATTTCAAAAGAAAGATGTGATCATAGTCTGTCTATCTTGTTTGTTGTTTATATATTTATTTATTTTTAACTGGGTAATACCTCATTCTATGCCACAGAATGAGTATTCCCTAATAATAGTTATTTCAAAAGCCAAATGATCTTTTCTTTTAATCTAACTCTTTTTTTTAAAAGACCTAACAGATTCATACTAAATATTTTAGTTGCATAATAAAAACTGTGAAATTGTTCTTGTGAGTGTTAGGTATTGTTTTGAAGTCTCATACAGTCCTCCAAGTCACTCACCTTGATTTTTTCAGGACTGCTCTATAATACGCAAGCTGTGAAGTTTTAGGAAGAAGTTTGCTGTATTATTAGATCAGGTGGTTTTGCAATACATTTTTCTCTTTCCTTTAATGAACAAGATTAAAGCAACTCTAGGAGAAAAGGTACTCTTGCCAGATGAATTTTGCATTTTCTTCTCAGAAAATTAAAACCATATAATCCATTAATTTTCCCTTCCTGCCTAACTTGCAGATATCTGAACTGAATTTAATACTCAGTTTCAGGAATTCTCCCATTTTACATGCCTAATAAGATCAGCTTCTCCCATTGTTCCCTTTTCATGGTCTGATTTTATAGCTTTTAATTGCATTAGCTATGGGAAATCCTTTTTGAAAGCAGTGGGATATAACTAAACATATCTATATGAAAATTTATGAAATATCTATATGAAAATTTCATATATCTCTATGAAATTAGGGTAGTTTTGCTCACTACCTTAGGGATTTTGAAACATTTCTAGTGTTTCTTTGAAATATCACCTGTGTGTGTGTGTTTGTAAAATCTCACAAATAGAAAGAAATCAGAATAAGGTTTTTTTAAGGAAAGAATATGTTGTGGACCTAGTGGAAAGGTTGTCTTAATCCCAAACTACTTAATGAAATATTTAGAAGCACTTAGTGCTTTTAAGCAAATATCTTATTCCGTGTCCCAAGGGACAGTAATTAATCTGGATATAGAGTATTCACTTGTTTTTCATTTTTATTTTCAACCCATGGAAACTGTGGGGTTCGGCATATGGGCTGTTTTTATGGCAGCTAATCACTTTGTAGACTTAGAGTAAGTGGCTTCAGTGCATTTCTTGAAGAACCAATTAAATACCCAGTTTCTTATAAGGCATATTGAAATTATATGTTGCCTGATTTGCAGTGATTAAAATAGGACTTTAAAAATAAATCTTAATAGCTTGCAAATTGATGAAGTCTTTCAAAGAAGTAACCTGATGAGAGTGTTCGTTTTTTCTTAGCTGTCTAATTGTACCGTGTATATTGGTACTCTTAGAAG
Organism: Arctocebus calabarensis; assembly: GCA_963573935.1. Lineage (NCBI taxonomy): Eukaryota > Metazoa > Chordata > Mammalia > Primates > Lorisidae > Arctocebus > Arctocebus calabarensis. Next base: position 13,209 of record CAUYON010173526.1, on the reverse strand, counting down.
TAATAATTAGCATTTCATCTTTTATTGCAAATACAAGGAGCTTTCACCTATTATAAATCTCTTGATTTGTTTGTTTGGATAAGATTTTTCAAGTTAATGAGAACTGCTTATATATATTGGAATCAAAATTAATCTAGTACAATAAAATAATCTTAAATCAGGACTTTAAAATCTAATAAGTCTTGTGTGTTCTGTATGTTTTGGCTACAGCCCTACCACTTATGTTTTGGATGAAGATGAACCTCGATTCCTTGAAGAAGTTGATTACAGTGCAGAAAGTAATGATGAGTTAGATATTGAATTGGTTGAAAATGTAGGAGATTATGAACCTTCTGCTCAAGAAGAAGTACTTTCTGACTCTGAGTAATCAAGAATATACCTACCTTGAGCCCTCTGCTATCTCTTGTTAACTGTAAAGAAGAAATGAAATATCTTGGTTTTTATTACACAAGAAATTTGAGAGAAACGAGCTTACAGAAATCTGACTCAAGAAACAAAAAGTATCTTGGGCCTGTTTGGTTTCAAGACAATAAATATGTTATTAATTCATGATGAAATTGGCACTTGTGTTATTTTAGATATTCAGTGCACTTTATATAGCATTGAATTATCAAATGTTGGATTCACTTGCTTTATTTTAGATATTCAGTGCACTTTATATAGCATTGAATTATCAAATGTTGGATTTACTTTTTAAAAAAATCCTAGAGTATCATTGCATGAATTTTTATCTCCTTACGTTTATATCCTGCATCAAATGGATAATTTGAAGTGTATCAAAATATAAAGTCTATAAACTCCAGAGTTGTGGAAAATTCTATGTTATTGAAAACATATATATATATATGGATTTCTATAGATGTGTTTGTGTAGGGTGAGGTAGATATTGAAGATCAGACCGTTCTTCAGAATCATGTTAACTGTTGGGCTGTGACTGAAATGATCTATACTTTGCCTTGAAACCATTACAGTCTACATTTACTAAATTAAACAAATAAAAACCATATTAAATATTGTATTCATTTCGTCATCCTTTTCAACCAGCTCACATTATTGATTGTGTATTGATTATAAAAATCCAACATTTGAACACGATGATAAAAAGTTATTAAAAAAGTAACTTTTATGTCTTAAGTTTTAGCTTTAAGTGTACCTATCTTAAAAGACATATTTGAACAATTTTCTCTAAAATTGTATCTCTCTGATGCACTTAAGTTTATCGCTGGAAACAGTTTGTTACGGAGCTTAAAATGCAGGGAGGATAGGATCTGATGCTAAATGTGCATGTGTATATTGAGCTTATAGAGCATCTTGCAAGCTGTGCTTTTTTACTCAGCTTACTGAAGTGAATTTATTCAGGGCATGCTAACACTGGTGTCAGAGTCCTAGGTGACTGCTGTGAATTTAAACCATCTCTCATAGTGACAGCAACCTGAGTTCTTAGCCATCCTAAGATTGATTTTTGTCTTCAAATAGAATAAAACAAATTCAGTGACTTTGGATAAGTGCTTCAAGAACTAAGTTTTTGTTGCAATAAAACAACCCCCACAAGATGCCTCATTAACAGATAAATGCCAGGATTTAGGTGCTTAGGTTTTGGTACATATCCTTACTTATTCCTAGATTAGAATGTTTTTAAACCTGTTAAAATGGAATAGAAATTATAAAGGTATATTTCAGATTTTTGCATTTTCCAAATCAGTGGGTTTTAAAAAATACTATAATATTTATTTCATTCGAAGTGTAAACTCTTTTTTGGTGTCTTGGGAGCTGTCCATGTTTAAAAACAATGTGTTGCAATCCAAAAGACAGCTTTTTTGTCTAACTAGCCTAATTTTTTTTTTTTGAGACAGAATCTCACTATGTCATTCTTGGTAGAGTGCTGTAGTGTCACAGCTCACAGCAACCTCAAACTCTTGGGCTTAAGCAATTCTCTTGCCTCAGCCTCCCATGTAGCTGGGACAGGTGCCCGCTGCAACGCCTGGCTTTTTTGTTGCAGTTGTCATTGTTGTTTAGCTGGCCCAGGCTGGTTTGAACCTGCTAGCCTCAGTATATGTGGCTGGCACTGTAATCACTGTGCTACGGGTACTGAGCCATAGCCTAATTCTTAAAACTCTCAAAAAATAAAGATTAAATGGACTGTGAAGTTGAACCAGTCCTCTTAGTGTGGTAACTGAATTTAAGAAAGTTCAGGATAATTTAGCAAAGTAAGGTATTATTTAATCATTTATTAATTATAATTATAAGCATTTTATGGTTTTCCTATTTTATATATAAAATAATCACATATTTTATTAGAATCATACTTTTTTCAGAGGGCAGATTTTGGAGCCACTATGTCCGTACAGTTGTCTCTCCATATCTGTGGGGAATTGGGTCTAATAGAATGTAAATGCTATGCAAATATTTTACTATATTGTTTTTTACTCTATATTATTTTTTATTGTATATTTATTTTCAAATATTTTTGATCTGAGTTTGGTTCAATCTGTAGTTGTGGAACCTATGGATATAGAGGGCCAACTGTATATGAATTTTTCTTGGCTTTTATCAAATTAGAAATTAAAAGTCAAAATAGTCAAGTATGAAAAGCAACTACAGTTATTATAATGTGCACAGTGACTCCAAAACTTCAATTTATTGTGTTATCCCTGTAAAATCCCTAACCATGTACAATTACAATATTTTATGTTGATGAAGTACTTCTCTTCCCATATATTATGAAACTAAATAAAGCCTTTTATTACATGTTCACAAGAGTGCAGAGAAAGTTTTTATAGTTAGGAAATGATTTTGTTCATAAATGATAAGTGACTTTGGAAAAATAAAAAATAATTAAAAATTCTAGCTTTTTTAATTAGGGGTATAACTAGGTTTCTTTGGCTGTTTAGTAGCTAAAATTGTCCTAACTTTTACCTCTGTGGCCTCATGTTTTTGAGGATGTTCAAGTAGTGGTTGTAATACCTTCAGTACCATAGTGCTGAAAATTAGTGTTCTACTTTATAAGGCAGTGATGAAGTCTGATAAACTGAGTCTAATGATGGAGCTTAGATTTACTTTACTTACCTTGCATAGAGGGATTGGAATTTCTGAAATGTGGTCTTGCTCTAATCCAGTGGTTTTCAAGCTTTAGTGTGCATATGCATCAGAGTCATCTTGAGTCTTCTCAAAACACAGATTGCTGATAATGTAGATCTCAGGTGCCGCCCCAGGATCTGCATTCCTCGTAAATTCCTAGGTGGTGATGCCCCAGGACCACCCTTGGAGAATCACTAATACAATCTGATATGCTCTTTCAGTGCAGTTTGTTGTTAAGGACTTACAAGCAGAAGTTAGCATTGGGGGGAACTTTGATCACATGAATTTGTAGAACTAAGGAAATAGATGCACGAGGTCAAGTAAGGTCACAGGGTCACTTGGGAAGAGCCAGGGTCTCCCAACAACTATCCTCATGTTCTTACCACAAAAGGAGATACTATTATTTGCCTTTCCATAGAGAGTGAGTGCAGTGAAAGGCTTAAGATTTTCTGAAATTTGTAAATCTGTTCAGGCAAAGTAGAAGGCAAAAACTTATGGTTCACACTGGCTTTTTATTTCAGGCATAATCTTGTTTGAACACAGGAAGTATAATCAGTCTCTGCCACTTCTGCTAGATTTTGTGGGGTGTTTAGAAATGTGGACATTTGTCTGAATTGTAATTGCAAATACATAACCTAGAGTTCTGCTTCAGAGACTGTAGCAAGAGCAATGAATATGACATTTCTAAATTTCAAATATCCAAATTAAAATGTATCAGTGTAAGCAGTGAAATGGATATGACAATAAGTGTACTGATGAAATTGTCTTTGTGCATGATGCAGAAATAAATAACAATCATGAAACTATAAATGTATCCTTATACATCCTCTTGTTTTCCTATACTTACTTTAATCATTACAAAATATTAATTAAAAACGAGTGAATTTTTCTCTTACTTGTTGAAGGTGCTATATGTAAACTTTAGTTCTTTCCATTAGAAAAATACTAATATTTTAGTTGGAACACTATTCTACTTTATAAAATAGGATGTTACTACCAAGTAAATATTTCTCTGATTAAAGTATTTTCAAATTCCTGTAACGTAAAGAAAAGGAAACCTAGAAGAAAGTTCAGTTTTCTTTGTGAAAATGAACATTTTAAAGGCTTATTTCTTATAATGTCGCGTGTCAGTTGTTTTCCACAGTTAATAATACTTACAAAACACCTTTACTTACCTGTTTTGGGCTTTGATTAGTCACATGGAAGTCTGTGTTAATCCCCTCCTCTTTCTAGACCAACAGTAATTTCAGTCTATAGCAACTCCTTCCACTCTGCCTCACAAGCTTTGTTTACACTGCACACTCTTTTTGACCTTCTGGTACTTTCTATCAGGTCCAATGATTTCTTCAGAGCTTGGCTGATTATTAGGGGCATTGAATAAAAATTTTTTTTCAATTTGACTTTGCTAACTTTGCAGTGCTACATTGAAATAAGTGGCCCTCTTACAGCAGAATTTCAGACATCACACAGGCTAAGCAGGGTGATATTTTGGCATCTAGGGTGTGGTTGACACTGTTGAGTCTTTCACGTATGTGCGCTTACACACATACATACAAGCCCTTGTGAAGTAGGAATGGATTTGTGATACCATTTTACTTGTAAACCCAGATAACTCTAAAGGGCTAAAGAGGCTTAGATCTATATATATAGAAAGGTTTATCTTTATAATGCCAAATGTGGTACTGCCCCTTCCAAAGACATCATCTAGAGTGCTGAGTGAATATGAGGTAGGCAATAGCAAAAATATGGTCAAAGTAATGATGGAGGAGCTTCAAGATCTTCAGTGAAAAATGTGAAGAAATTATATAAGGCAAAGAAGTGTATTACTAGCCGGACATTGTGGCGGGTGCCTGTAGTCCCAGCTACTTGGGAGGCTGAGGCAAGAGAATCGCTTACGCCCAAGATTTTGAGGTTGCTGTGAGCTGTGATGCATGGCACTCTACCAAGGGCAGCATAGTGAGACTCTGTTTTAAAAAACAAAAAACAAATGTATTGCTGAAAATTAGGAGGACTAGTGTTTAATTAAGTCTGTACGTTTGAAATAGATTGGCTTCTGTGTAGATTTTGGGACTTTTAAGACTGGAAACATTTTCATGTTCAGTGTTAAATATTTAGTAAGTCAAATTATGTGCTCTATTTACAGTGTCATGACTTTTAAATTATTCATATTTATCATTTTTATCTCACATCATCTGTATGACTGGATTTTTCCTGCCATTTTCCTCATTAACGTCTTAGAAATGTTTGACATTTCATCTATATTCTTTTTCTTTCAGAATGTGAGCACTGAAATAGAATGAATAAATGATATGATTTCATATAAAAAGATAAATTTCAATGTCTGAAAATATCCCTCATACAGGATTATAATTTGTGTTCTTTCTGTGCACATCTGTTTTTGCCAGCCTCTGTTTCTCTTAAAGAGCTATGCAAAATGAAAAAAATTCCAAAAACTAAGCCACTGTTCTTATCACGTGCTAAAATTCAAATATAAGGTGGCCTAAAATTCGTGCGAAATTTAAAATTGCACACAATTTTTTGGCCACCCTATATTTATCTGATAGATACATATGCATGTGGTTGCCTCCTGCATATCCATTCTCCCCTTTGCTTAACCAATGTTCCAGATCTCGGCATCCTGAGGTCACCAACTTCCCTGCACCTTCATGGGTGGTGGCGGGTGGAGCACATGAGCTGAGCTGAGCCAGCTGGCGCTTTCTGTCTGCTGACCACAGGGATCGGGCTGGTGCGGATGCATGATCTACGCCAGCGTTTTCAACCCTTTTTAATCTGACAGCACACTTAAATCTATAATTAAACTTCTGTGGCACACTTAAATTGCATTGATCAAAAAAAAAGAAAGTTAAAATATATATACCTATTGTGTTTTGAACTTCTTTTGAAAATAGTAATCTTTAAATGTCATGGCACACCTAAGATCCTTTCATGGCACACCAGTTGATAATCACTGATCTATGGCAATCTGTGCAGAATGAATGAGCCCTCCTTCTTGGTAAGGAAACCACCATGTGATCCTGAGAGGAGAGCCTTCCTGAGATAAGCCAGCACTGAAGGGACAGAGCCAAGGTATTGAGAGAAATTGGGTCCTTTCATCATCTCAGCCCCATATCAAACTGTCCATAAATCTCCAATTGCATCATTTATATGGACCTATAAGTCACCTTCATTGTTTAAACCATTTGAATTGAATTTTTTATTACTAGTGAAGTATGTCTGTTACACAGGTATATCTGAAACCTATCTGAAAAGCCAAAAACCTATAGTGCCCTTTCCAGAAGGGGTGACTCCACACAAAGGACATTTCCTAAGAGAAGTTAAAAGGAAGCAATGAATTCCTTTACCCAAAGAGACCCTCTGGGCAGGCAGAAACTGCAAATGTCCACTCAAATGTGTCAGACATTGATTTTTATTTTGTATCTACCAGAAAAATTTGCTGAGCCAGATCAAAAATGAACCACCTTTTGTCATCACTGCTTAAAACTCAGGTAATATTTCCTCCAATAGTGAGTGTTAGATAATTGCAAAACTTCATCTCCCTATCCCAATTATCCACTGAAAAACTCAAACTTATGGCCCACCCCCTATGGCTCTTCATGCCAGAGCAGTAACACCTTATTGGCTGTTCTATCCTGTCACCTCCCCTAACCGAGCCTATATCAGGTGCCCCTCTCTTTTGCTCTCTCTCTTTTATCTCTCTCCCCCATGTGTCCCGTGTCTCTGTCTCTATCTCTCTCCTCCCTCCCTCCTCTCTCTACTTTCTCTCCTCTCTTCCCCCGTTTCTCTCTCTCTCTCCTCCTCCTTAATGCTGCTCTGCAGCTTCCCCTGCCAATAAAGACCTTTCGTACAAGCCTTGGTGTTCTGTGAGATTTATGCCGGTCGAGTGCCCCCCTTTCATCTGGTGTCAGAAGTGGGATCTAATTAGGGACCGCTCCAAGTTCCTGAGAGCTCCCTACCTTCTTCTCGCACTCCCAGCACTCACCACAATATCGGCTTGTGTCCAGCCACCAAGGCACCATAACCAACATGCAACATCAACCTCATCGAACTTAGTTAAGTACCCATATGGGAGCGAGTTTTCCTAAATTGTGGGCTAGGTTGCTCACATTCCTGGCGATTCACCTGTTTCTCGAGGCTTGAGTTCCCAATTCCCCTTAATCTTGTGTGGCCTAGCTTAGTGCTTCCACGCCTCACACAAAAATTCCTGGCGCCAGGTCTCAAGCTCTCCTTGGCCCCAAGGGTCTGACACACATTTAAGTTAGTGACGACTCTCCAAAAGTGTGTCCTCGTTTTTCTTGGCCAGCAACAAAGCAGGGAAGATGTTCCCACTTTGTCCTGGTCCTCAGGCGATTTCGCTCACGCTTTATTTCTGCAACGAATTGCCATGAGTGCAAGCTATTCTATCCCACGTAACTCCCCCTTAGGGTACTTACTATACCACCTGGTAAAATTAGGATTAAACCTAAAAAAAAAAAAAAAAAAAGAATTAAACTCTCTACCCAGGTTTGGCCACTTTACAAGCTAGACAACCAAAGTATCTAGCCAAACCATAATTCACTTAATTTTTCTTTAATCCAAAACTTATATAACTATTGTAAGTGCCTTGGCAAATGGAGCAAGGTCCCCTACGTTCAAAGCTTCTATCTTAAAATCAAGCCTAATTTATGTTCGAGTAATTCCAAAATTCTTGTAACAAAGAACTCTTCCTACTCTTCATCTCGCTAAACAACCTATTCAAACATCTCAGCCATATTCAGCTCCTCCCTCAACCACACAATTGCCTACACCCTCTGTCCCTCCTACTTCCCCTGCAACCAATCTAAACTCATCTCCTAACTCCTCCCCCCCCAACTAGCCCTCAGAGTTCTTCCTGTTGTCTCTCTGTCCACCTCCGGCTGCTCCAAGAAACACTTCCGGACCTCTTTATCCCCTTCCTTAACTTCCCTCCGGTCCCCTCACACAATCCCATTCCCATCAGTTTCCAAAATTAAAAAAATCTTCAACTCTCTCTCACTTCCTAGCCCTGCTCCGCGAAGTAACTAATGCAATTTCTGTTTAGTCCTTTCCCATAGCTAAACTCACACACCTTAAAATTAAACTAAAATTAGAAGTAAGTTCCTTTACTTCTAATCCTTCTCATTTTATTCAAAAGTTTCAATTTATTACTATATCCTATCGACTTATTTTAACCAATACCCTAACCTCTAACGAGTGCAAACAAGTATGGGAGAAGGCAAAAGAAGCAGCAGATCACAATAAGCATCCTACAGATAACACCGCAGTCCCTAACTGCCAACTAAATTAAATTCTAATAATAATGCAAAAAGAGAAGTAAAGACATTTTTATTACCTGCATTCTTTGCAGACTTAGCGCTTCCACCAAAAAGGCTATCAATTATGATAAGTTAAGGAAAGTCATACAAAATAAGTCTAAAAATCCTTCAGCTTTCCTCCAACGCCTTACCAAGGCTTTTGTAAAATATACTAATTAAAATCCTAAAACAATAAGTGGGAAAAACATTCTCATAACTTATCTCATTAACCAGTTACCCCAACATTGAACTTAAGCTAAAGCACTTGGAGCATGGACCCCTGACACCCCAGGCCATGATCTTAAACACAACCTTTAAAATAAACATTATAATGTGACTAAGGCCATCATTTCCAACCTGCCTAAGTCAGGAGCCGAAGGCTGTTTCATAACTCAACCACCTGGACCATACTACAAATGTAGTGAAGACCACTGGGTACAATGTTACCCCAATCTAAGCCCCCACCAGGGCGATACCTTCTCTACAAAAGAAAGGGCCATTAGAAAACTGACTGCCCCTTGGCCCAGAGAGGCCATAGGGCCAGCTGACCGTGGCTCCTCCAGCAGACTTGTTGAAGCTTGCCTCTTCTGAAGACTGACGAGACCTGGCTTCTCTTACCCGACGAAGATCATCTCTACAGAGCCAAGGATAACCCTGATGGTGACAGGTAAAAATGATCGCCTTTCTTTTAAACACAAAAAACTAACTTTTCAACTTTAAAAAAAAAAAAAAAAGTCAGTGGTCCTACTTCTCTGTAGCCCATTCTCTATTGTTGGGGTAAAAGGTTTTCCCACCATCCATGTCAAACTCCTTTTTTACACTACAAAATTGGCAATTTCTTGTTTGTACATTCCTTTTAATATTGCCTTCCTGTCCAGTTCCCCTTCTAGGATGTGACACGCTTTCCAAATTAGGTACAACCCTCACTTTTAATTTTAATTAATAAATGCTGACCCATCTCCTTCTGCCTCATTCTGCCTCGTCCTTTCCCAAGCCATCAAAGACTCATCACCCTGACCCATTCCACCAGAACAAGTAAATCCTAAGGTTTAAAATACTAAAACCCCCTCAATTGCCGTCTACTCTCCAATTCTTGTTAAACTACACCTTAATTGCCAAAACCTATTTGCCTTCACATAGACTGACCCTATCTCTCAAACTTCTTTCCAAATTACTTCAACTATATACTCCCCCAAGAATTTCATGACAGCCTCCACTTATTTGGCCAGACATTATTACAAGACCTCCAGTTCTATGATCCCTCTCCTTCAGCTTTAGTTCAGTATGTCTATGACCTACTCTATAGTCCCACCTTACATAACTCTAAACCAAACACCTGTTCCCTCTTAACTTCCTTACAGATAGGAAATATTAAGTCTCTCTCAAAAATTCAATTATTCCAACAAAAAGTCACCTTAATATCCTTCTATCTCCAGACTTCAAAGCTATTACCACAAATAAAAAAAGCCTTCTTTGCAACTTTCCCCTCCCCACCGCAAAACAAAAACTCCTCTCCTTTTAAAGTTAGCTAAATATCTCAGAGCATAAATTCCCAACTTTTCTAGCTACTCCTTTATATAATACTCCTTATTCCAAGTGACCCTCATAAACTTCTAACCTCCATTTCCACTTCTTTTAAATCTCTACAGCGTTCCTTACTAGAAGCTCCAACCCTCCACCTTCCTGATCTTTCTCGCCATTTCCTCCTAAATGTCACAGAAAACCATGAATTTACTCTCAGTGTGTATAAACATCAGCTAAGGCCCACCTTTGCTCCAGTTGCTTATCTCTCAAAACAGATCACACTGGTCAAAGTTAAACCCCTTGTCTCAAGACGTTAGCAGCTGCAGTTACAAATACAAAAATCAAAGAAACTCACTTTCGGTTCTCCTACTACTGTCCTATCCCCTCATTCTCTATGTGATCTTTTAACCTACAAAAATCTTCAAACCCTACCACCATGCCGTATTCTTAATCTTCAAACCTCTCTCTTATATAACCCCTCATTATCTTTTAATACATATTCCACAATAAATCCTACATCCCTCTTACCTACTCCCTCTGACTTGTCGCCCACTCCCGATTGCCTTCAAACACTAGACATTCTTCAACATACCTTACCTCTCCAACATACAAGAAAGACATATGGCTGCGCTCCAAAACTCATCTTCTAACACCTCCTCTCACCACTTACTTGTTTAAAAATCATAATCACCCTATAGTTGGCCAATTAAAAACTACATGCCCCTTTTAGCAAGAAGAAGCTACAGAAGAGAGAACTCGATGTCCGCTATCTGAAGTCCAACCCTCTATTTTAACATATCAAGAAGGGAGGAATGTTAGATAATTGCAAAACTTCATTTCCCTATCCCAATTATCCACTGAAAAACTCACACTTATGGCCCGCCCCCTACGGCTCTTGGCACCAGAGCAGTAACACCTTATTGGCTGTTCTACCATCCCGTCACCTCCCCTAACTGAGCCTATATCAGGTGCCCCTGTCTTTTGCTCTCTCTCTTTTCTCTCTCTCCCTTGTGTGTCCCGTGTCTCTGTCTATCTCTTTCTCTCTCTCTCTCTCCCCTCTCCTGCTATCTCTACCTTCTCTCCTCTCCTCTCTCTTCCCCCGTTTCACTCTCTCTCCCCTCCTCCTTAATGCTGCTCTGCAGCTTCCCCCGCCAATAAAGACCTTTCCTACAAGCCTTGGTGTTCTGTGAGGTTTATGCCTGTTGAGTGCCCCCCTTTCAGTGAGACTTGTCATTGGATAGTTCAGAGCTAATATTGTCCCACGGCTGGATTTTCAGCATCTTGAAAGTTCTTTCTGTTGTAGTGAAGGACACAAACGTTGTTAAATATTATTCTTGAGATTGAGTACCATTTTTTTTTTTTTTTTGAGACAGAGCCTCAAACTGTCACCCTAGGTAAAGTGCTATGGCATCACAGCTCACAGCAACCTCCAACTACTGGGCTTAAGGGATTCTCTCTCCTCAGCCTCCCAAGTAGCTGGGACTACAGGCACCCACCACAATGCCCGGCTACTTTTTGGTTGTAGTTGTCATTGTTGTTTGGCAGGCCCAGGCTGGATTTGAACCCGCCAGCTCTGGTGTATGTGGCTGGCGCCTTAGCCACTTGAGCTACAGGCACCGAGCTGAGATTGAGTACCTCTTTAATGGTGCATTGTGATAACAAGCTAGACCCAGGGAGCAAGCTGAGAAGGATTAGAGATCTGTTTGTGAAGTTAGATCAATTAGACCAATTATACAGAGACTATGAATAAGAGTTAGAAATCTCTAGCATGAGCAAATATAAAGGGATGAAATCTTAGCATTATTCATTTACCAATTTCAAAGCCATTTCCATCTCACCGATTGGAACTGCAAGTTCCTGCCTTTTATCCACACAAGATACACAAAGAACATGTGAACAGCCCTTTAAGGTTTAAGAAGCATTTTCCCAGAAATTACATTTCAGCATCACGAAACACTGTTAAACAGTGCATGAGGGAACAGGGAGGCCATGTGACTTAGCTGGACTTGCCAGTGTAAAACACAGCAGGGACTTGGCCAGAGCCCCTGGCCCATCTGCTGGTGACCCTGTGCTTCTTTTCCTGTTCAGCTAGCCACAACTGAGCCAGCCCAGCCTTGTGTCAGTTATTTGATGATATTGGGAAAATATGCAACTGTTTGTCACTGCATGCCATGGGGTTCCTGAGGAGGGTAGAGAGAACTGAAACTGACGAAGTATCTGGTGTATGTTAAGTATTCTCCTGGGTGCTTTATGGAAACAATCTCAATGAAAACGTTTTGTCCTTTAGCCTACAAGATGGTTCTCACATTTTGCCAAATCGCTACTTTATGAATAGTCAGGAGGAAAGCAATACATTCCATTTTTGTTTTTAACCATTTTATACCTTTTTTTTTTAAGGAAAGAGTATTTTTTTCATTTTATGTTTAACAAAATAGGTAATGGTTTAGTACAAGCCTTTCTCCATCTGCCTTTTCTGGTTTCTCTAAAGCAGCAATGCTCAACCTGTGGGTCATGACCCCTTTGGACTGTTATTAAAAGTTTGCGGCATTAGGAAGGTTGAGAACCACTGCTCTAAAGGCTTAAAAAGACTGCTTTTATATGAAGGGAGATGAGTGTTGCATGAAGGGGCGACTCAGAGATAGAATCCGCTATTGAAATGGTATGGGGCAGGAAATGACTACAAGCTGTTAGTGGCAAGTAGCAAAGAAACTTTATTTTTCCCCAGCTTAAATAGCTAGGTCTGCACCACACACCATTAATCATTAATCACATAAATGTATTATAAAACTTGATTATTTTTCTCATAATACCTATAAATCTACTGATTAGCAAATATACATTCCTCTTTGTTTTTCACTTAACTCTAAAAAATAATAATTTCACAAAACATGTTTTGATTATTTAACCTTTAACTGATACCAAGGCCATTGCAGGGGAAAGAGTTGATTGTATCTCCAATTTCTTTGGAGGCCCATGGACACCTGAAAGCAGAAACTCATTGTCTTGCTAAACCACAGCTTGCAGGTTCTTTTTTTTTTTATTTTTATTTTTTATTTTTTTTTTATTGAATCATAACTGTATACATTAGTTCAATCATGGAGTACAGTGTGCGGGCTTCATATACAATCTAAGATAATTTCATCCGCCTGTTCGACATAACATTCATGAGATTTTCTCATTTACTGTGTGAAAACATTTGTGTTCTGCATTTAGTAGTTTTCTCCTGACCCTTCAAAGATGCACCTCAAGTGTGATCTCACCCTTTATCCTCTCTCCC